>VUQJ01044190.1:0-10735 GCA_015108635.1 Andinoacara biseriatus
GTTTCCCTTTGCTTTGGTTTTTTCTGCCTGTTTGATACTGGGAGCAGTCTTGCTGTTGCTATGTTGGTTTACTGAGACGCTTTTAGCACACTCAGATCTTTTAAAATTATCTGATGGCATGATGGGGAAAAAAAAGGGACACTGGGGAGGCTGTTGAATGACATTAATGTATCACTGCATCGACAACTGGCTAGCCTCCATGTTAGGAAAAAAAACAAGGTAAATAGCAGCAGTGGAACTTTAATATAACAGTGCTGTCCAAACGTGTCTATTTCCCATGAATGTAACAGGAGCTAGATACAAATTTTTGATATAAATTGCAGATATGCACATAAACGTAGGTCTTTTCACTTTTGCCTTCACCTCATTAGACTTTTGTCTTTACACCACTAAAGTGTAAATTCACCCCCTGGCTTAGAGTTAAACTGCCCCCACTGGACAAGTCTCCAAAAAGCAGACAGAGGGGTCAGGAGTGACCCAAGTGGTCCCCTTCCAGATTCTCTGACCTTTGTGTGGTGGAGGACCAAGATGTTCACAAGGAGTATCAATTCAAGCTGTTGACTCCATCCTGGATGGTGCCCGAAGCTAGAGCTCACTCACTCTTTTATTTTCTCTCTGTCTCTCCTCCCAACTCTCTCTCTCTCTCAACATCAATGGACTGTCCTTCCATTTGTGGTGTGAAGGGAAAATAATCAGTATATTTGTGCTTCCACACCTTTGAAAATCATTTACCCACTACAGCGAAATAAAATCACTAAATGGAGTGTGAACCTGGGCCATTTTCAAATATATACGGATCAAGTGTACACAGACACTCAGGCACCTCCTTCTACAGCTAAGTGCTTTCCATCTAACATTCACACTCTGATGGTTGCATCGGAGAGCAACGTGGGGTGCCCAAGGATACTTTGGCATGCAGACCGGAGCAGCCAGGAATTGAACCACCAACGTTCCGATTGGTAAATGGTCTGCTCTACCTCCTGAGCCACATCAACCCCAAATGAAGTCCAAATATTTCGCTGTTTTGCCTTTGCAAGGTTAAGCTGTTTTTCCTCTCCAACAATCTCAATTTTTATTATAGGCGCTACAAGTAGGTGGGAACTTCCAAAAGGTACTATTGTATTATTTTTGATGCACCTATCCTCTGTGCTTCCTTTCTATTTTAGTATTTTAAGCTAATGATGAGGACTCTTAAACAGCTTTGGATTTCACTGAGTTATGTAGCTATAGTTGAAATTGATAGCTGTCATTTAATAAACCAAGTACAGAAATGACATTTTTTTTTTGTTGCATTGCTACAGATTTTTAATTGTTAGTACTGGGATATTTAGGGTTGCAGCCCATCCTTATGTCTCTATTACTCTTATGCACTTAATATACAAGCGTTATATATTTGGCTTAGGAAGAAATCCTTAATACACAGACAGGGATGTGTCAGTAAGCAGAGCATGGCACAGCGTCAATATTAAACCACTCAGCGGGATTAAGCTATGACTAGCAGAAATTTGAAAGCCATGTTGTTTACTTTAAATGAGCCGTGGCAAATAAAATTACAAAAACACTGATAATCATCTCGAACAGCAAGAATGTGCATTTAATGTTGTGCAAAAATAGAAAAAAATAAGTAATCATAGACACAAAGTTTCAGAAAAAAATTATTTGTATGATTGTGGAACAAAAATGGTAATTGTTTTTTTTCAGTTCATGCAAGTCGGTGAAATCTATTTTTCACACGAAGATTCAAAAAGCTAAAGATTCTTTTTTGTCATTATGCAGTAACAAAATTCTGTGTGTTAGTTCTCAGCCTAAAACCAGTTAAAACACAGACCGACGCACAATAAATAAAGATACACAACATTAAAAAGTAGCATTGTACACATGATGTAAAGGGTAGTTCTCCACTGCATTGTGTATGTGTGTGCGTGCGTGTGTGCCCGTGCCCGTGCGCGTGCATACAGGCATTCAGCTGATGTTTGAGTGAAGGGTGACGTTTTGATTGGCTGTTGAACTGCGCTGAGATTCCAAATATGCAACAGTAATATGAAGCCGCTGTTAAGATCTGTAGATGTGACCTAGATTCAACACACACACACACACACACAAATTGAATTGTAGTACATACTTGCATTTACATAACCACAGATGACTACCCAAAAAAATCCGACATCCCAAATAAAGTACAAAAATGTGTATCTTACAAGACACAGATACACAAACCAAAACAAAGGTATTATCAGCTACACTCTTGTGCATGTATGACAACACATATACCTTTTCTGCATGCGTTATGTTTGTGGCGATGAACAGACAGCACACGCCTCTCTGAGCTTAGCGTGGATTTCCATGAGTATGAGCACTGAGATTAGCGCTGATTTGCATTTTTGCCGACACTAAAGAGGAAGAGGAGAGAAGGCAAAGCTGCAACAAACAGAGATGATGCAAAATCAGTTATAAAAGTCATAACTCTTCTGTGAACACAAAATAACACAACAAGGCAGCAGAATAAGGTCAAAAGTAAATTTGGTCATTCCCCAAAAATATTTGGTACTATTGAAATGTGTATTAATGAATTCTTGCTGTGTGTCCAAGCAGAAACAAATTCATGTTAGCTGACAAAGTCAAGGTGGCCTTCACTGCCTCTAAATCTAAAACTGTACAACAAAGCCGGGACTGAACAACTATGCTGCACAACTTACAAATATTATAAAGAAAAAATGTCACTGAATATACCTGAGATTGTACGTCACCAATGAGCTAATGCAAACCTCCAGTCTTTCTACTGTGTTGCTCAAACACATGGATTATATTTGTGTTTGTGTGCCTTTGGAGACAGACACACACAAAAAAACACATACAGTACCAGAATGCTGCTTACGCTGTGAAGATACTGCAGCCCTGTGTGTGAGTGTTTCATGTTGAAGATTAAGCTAATGAGAGCAGAGCGGAGCTAATCCAGCTGCGGCGCTCATTCCCCGATGCTTTATGCAGACCTCACACAAACGTTTGTGTTTGCTGGGTGTGCAGGAGAATGTGCAGTGCTACCGGATAACTGAGAGAGGCAAAAAAGGACTCCCTCCTCCCTCTCTCTCTCTCTGACCAGTTGTGTGACTATTGACACACACACACACCTGCAGGGCACCACTACACAACATACTCTGAGAATGTAAAATGTGTAACAACAGATTGTTACACAATTTAAAGTAACACCTCAGCAATAGATTCTTATACTATTTACTGCACACAGTGAGCAGATAAACAGTTAAATAAATCTGCTTTCATTTGTGCTGCATTTCTTAACACATACTTCAAACTGTCTTGACAGCGTTTGGACTTCAAAAGCTCGACGTTTTTCTGTCCACATTGGTTTTTGATTTGAAAATTCACACGTTGCAAACATTTGTGAACCAGCCGTTACTTTAAGGAACAGAAAATCAACCCGCGGCTTTGCAATTCAATTCAATTCAATTTTATTCATACAGCGCCAATTCACAACAAACAGTCGCCTCAAGGCGCTTTGTATTGTAAGGTAAAGGTAAAGACCCAACAATACTGCAACTTTTGTTGCCAGAATGACGCTTACGCAATTTAACCGACAGAATTACCCAGCATTTTGGTTGCTTGCAGGAGGACATTTTTAACCCTGCAAAAATCTGTGCATATTTTTTTCTTTATCATTTTAATGCATAAAAATGTCGTGGACACCAGGCCACACTAGATTAGACCAATAGAAGCCTTTTTCTTCCTTCTGTGCTTGTCTGAGAGAATTAACAGAATAATCTCAGATTCAACTACAGAAGCATGAGGAAGTTTCTGTTTTATTAAACAGCATTTAAAGGGCGTTGATACAAATTGTAATACGCACCCATTGTTTTGATTGTTGAGCCACAGTTGCCGCATAATTCTTGCAGGGTGCTGCATCCTTTTTCATTGTGTTAAGTTGAATTTAAACTGGCTTTCCTTGCATATTTGTGCACTAAAGTCATGCATGTGTTGTATTTAGCAGCCATATTGGCTCTTTGCTTCACTCTGTGGACTGCACTGTTGTAATGATTCCTTAAACTACACTCAGGCTGTTGGGTCCTACTTTTCTCATTGGTTTGCTCATCAATTCAAACTGTTCTTGAGTTCTCAGAGATTTGAGGGTTTTATCTCAGTGCACTCTTCTTTTATTATGCGCTTCAGAAAATTACATTTGCTTTACATTTGAATTTATGAAATAAAAAGGGGCACATCGTAGCTGCGTACCTGGTATGTGAAACACTTTTTTTTTTTTCAGAATGGTCCAATTAATTGAACAAGTGTGTTGTTACAGTTGCTTATTTGCACATCTGCAAAGTCTGCTGAGAGCTGATAAAGTGCACTAACTAACTATGCAGGCGTGCTGTGATTAATAACTCTGCTGAGCACACAAACAGCAGAGATTTTAATAAGAACAACTGAATGTTGGATTTTGCAAAGCCTTTATACACTGCATGTCTCTTACTTAAACACATGAGCAGAGCTTCTGAGTCAGAAAAAAATGAAGCCAATGTGGAAATGCCTAAAAATGTGCCTGCTGTCTGGAGACTAACAGATGGTGAAATGTGTGGTTGCAACAAAACTTCTGGTCCTGTAGACGTTTATGCAAAAATGGCTTTTTGACCTCTGTGAGAACTTTCCTGCTGATTCTATAAGCTCAGTCACTTGTTTTGTCTCAGACCGAACAAAAAATTAAGTCTGAGGATTATCAGTGGCATGAAACTGCACGTTCATTGGCTAAAGAATTGCCAATTATAAATCATTAGCCAATGAGCGTGCGGTTTCATGGTCAGACCCACCCTTCCTCATCAGATCCAGGTTTTTGCAACCAAGACGGAGATGGTAGAAACACTCAATTCAAGGCTTCAGATGATTTCACGGTAGATACATCCATCTTTTATGATTTCATTTATGATTGCAATAGAATCACTCAACACCTTCTGGTAGAGCCTGATTGACTTCCTGTGGATTTTCTTTATGTACACATATTGATACATATAATATCTTGGAGTTATATTCACAGTCAAAAATGATTGGGTCTTTGCTTGTTAATGTTTCAGCAGTATTTAACAAACTAAGTGGCAACCTGCTATGAAGACATCGCTTGACTCCAGAAAACCTTCTACTATATGATTTGTATTCAGCTACAAGAGCTGCAAACAGCACAGAGGGGATTAAAGAATAGAGCCAGAAAAAAAAATAATATTAGCACATACAAGGTGTCAGAGACATCAATAGAAGTATATCTGTGATAGTCCTAAAAATATGATGTTTCGGTATTAAAAGCCTGACTTTGACGATGGAGTTTAGAGTCTATTCCATTGTAGATTCATTGTAGATTTGTTTTTAATTAAGTTTCTCTGTTCTCTTGCATCTCCTACTTGTCATATCTTTTTTCTTTTCTTTTTTTTGTCTCTTTAGCCAATATAATATTCAGTGTGTGTATGTGTGTGTGTTGACATTATGTAGGCAGATGTGTGGGTGAATTCTTTGCCTTCAATTTTCTGAGGATGTGCATACAACTGGTAGATAATCTTAAAAAATGGTGCACTTAACATTTTCTTTCATATAATTATTTCTTTCTATATGTTTACGTCTCTCTAAAAACATGTATATTCATATGTGAAAAGGCATATGTACAGCATATGTGAATGTCTGAAAAACATAAGGGGAGGATGATGCCAAGAAATGTGTGTGAAAGAGATGGAATAGAGTAAGAGTACAGCAGGTACTTCCTCTGGGTCAGATTTTTCCTGTTTTATGTTCTATGTATTATGTATACTTGGATGATTGCCAAATAGCAGCAAATATTAAAACCAATGGAGAAGAGACTTGAGAGCCACTGCTGCCAAACAATTTCTGTGAGGAACCAACAGAAAATTAGCCATTTTTCAAGAAGCATTATTTATTCTTTATTATGGTCTGTCAAAGAGATTAAGATCCTCAAGGCCTCATCCACCTGGGACTGTCTAAATAAGGAACTTAATATCTCACCCATCCATCCGTCCTCTTCCATTTATCTGGGGCTGGGTCACAGGAGTAGCAGCCTAAGCAGAGAAGCCCAGACCTCCACCTCCACCAGCTCATCCGGGGGACCCTAAAGTGTTCCCAGGCCCTGGGTCTGCCCCAGGACCTCCTCCCAGTAGGGTTTGCACTGAACACCTCACCAAGAGGCTCCCAGGAGGCCTCCTAGTCAGATGCAAGAACCACCTCAACTTGCTGCCTTCGATGTGGAGGAGCAGCGGATCTACTTTGAGCCCCTCCTGAATGGCTGCGGTCCTCACCCTTTCTCTAAGGGAGAGGCCAACCACCCTTCAAGGAAGCTCATTTCTGCCACTTCTATTTGCAATCTTATTCTTTCAGTGTCTACCCAAGACCATAGGTGAGGGTAGGAACACAGATCGACCGGTAAATCAACAGCTTCACTTTTACACTCAGCTCCTTCTTCACCACGACAGACCGGTGCAGCTTCCACATCACTGCAGATGCAGCCCCGATCTGTCAGTCTACCGCTCCTTTCTCCTGTCACTCGTGAACAAGACCCCGAGATAGTTAAACTCTTCCACCTGGGACTGAAACTTGTCCCTGAGCCAGAGTGGAGCTGAGGACCATGGCCTCATTATTAGCAGCTTCACCCTCAGCTGTAAACCATTCCACTGAAAGCTGGAGGCCACCATCTGATGAAGCCAACAGGACTGCATCATCCGCAAAGAACAGAGACGAGACTCTGAGCCCACCAAGGCAGAAGCCTTCTGCCACATGGCTGCGCCTAGAAATTTTGTCCATAAAAATTAACAGAATGTGTGACAAAGTCCAACGCCCACAGGAAAAGAGTTTGACTTATTGGCAATATGGATCAAGCTCTCACTGCGGTTGTAAAGGGCCTTGACTAAGGTAATTAAAGGTTACAAGTTTAGTCCACCGTAAAAGGATAAACAATGTGTTTAACCAAAAACAACTTTTTTTCCCTACCCTTGAAGTGTTTTCTGTTGCCTATGTATGGTTCACAATGGCTACGTTCACACTGCAGCCTGAAGCGACACAATTCCAATTTTTTTTTGCCCTCATGCGACCTGTATCCGATCTTTTCATGACAGTCTGAACAACACAGATCCGATTTTTTCAAATGCGACCCAGGCCACTTGGAAATGTGGTACTAAATCCGATACTTATCCGATCTTTTCAAATGCAACCTGTGTGTGTACGGCCGTGCCGCATTTATGCACGTCATTGATACTCGACAAACGTCACTATTCTACGTCCCGTGTTACGAGGACGCGCAAAGGAAAACAAGCTTATTTCCGCTACGGTTTGGAACTTTGTTTAATGAAAGGTTAATTAGAAAAACAAAAAACAAGCTTACTTCTGCAAACACTGAGCACGCTCAGTGTGAACGTAGCCAATGTAAACATCATTGTTGGTCACAGCCTTGTGGTTTTTACACCATCCACCCTGTCACCCTGCAGCAGGTGCAGTACATGCAGTATTCCATTTATTCAAAAAGACGGTGCATCTGAACAGGAGCTTTTCAGATGGCCTTGTTTACTTGTAGAACAAATTGATGTTCAGTCATAATGTTAATGCAGTGTAATACTATAATAATCCCACCTTCATAAAGATCGCAATCCAGTTTGGGTTACAACTTTCTGAGAAATTCAATTCAATAATCAATTTTGAGCTTAGAGTTTGTGGTGCTATTAGATCATATTATACTAACAGATGTATTGATGTATTATTTACTTACAACTAACCGTGTTCATAAAAGAGGACAGGCTAACTAACCAAACCAAAAAATGAATTCTCCAAAATGAGGACACTGAGTCAACGATTTTTCGTTACGCTTACCTCTGAAGATAATAGTTAACAAAAGAATGTTCAGGGAAATGTATTATTATTATTCAGTCTGAAAAAAAGAAGAAAAAATCAGAGGTACATGTTCCTCCTAACGAGACAACAGTCCTTCTCGCGAACAATCGATGAAAGAAATGAACACAAACTGTTTTGTTCTAGAATCTTCCAAACAAAAACCAAAGTGATTCCTGCAGTTGGAAAGTGTTGACTCTAATTAAAAAGGCTTCAAATGCAGATGCAAAGTAAGAAGAGGCACTGAAATAGAAATAGTTTTTCTTGTCTTGTAGCTATCTATATATAAAATATCCAGACCAGAAAATTGGCATAATGTACCTAAAATAGACTGTTGCTATGTGATTGTAGGTTCTCTCGCTATATCACTGTAAGAGTGAGCTCATCCCTTTAGACTTCAGCTTGTTCCCATCAAAACTTCATCAAAATTGAGAAAAAGTCTTAGCCAATCAGTTTGTCGAATTCTGGTCCTCTCACCTTCCTCTTCTTTCTTTCTCCTTGCCCACTCATCCTCTTCACTCCTTTATTAGATGTTACCTGTCACATCTTCTTTTCCACATGTCTCTAAGCTACTTCTCATGACTTCCCTTTTCATCCTCCTCCTCTTTTCTGTGGGCTGTAATCGCTGTCTTCTTATGCATGACACCACAACTAAACTGCTTTACTCTTTGCTCTCTTTCCCCCTCTCCTTATTATATCTGCTTTTCTCTGCATTCTTCTTCATATTTTTCTGTCTTCTCAACTTCCTGCCTCATCACTCCTCAGATGTTCATTTCCTTGACCTCCCTTCTCCTCCTCCTCCTCCTCCATCAACTCTGCCCTCACTTTCACTCTTGCCTCTTTCCTCGTCACCTTTTGCTTTCATCCTTTGCTTCCCATTTCTCTTCTAATACCCTATCCACCTTCTCATCCTCCTCCTTCCTGTCTTTCTCTATATAGTTTTCTTTTCTCTTCCTCTTCCTCTCCTCATCCCAGGCATCCCACTCCCCATGTTACCATGACACCGAAAGACAGAAAAATGTTTATGGTGTGCAGGTAAGATAGTGTGAGAGGAAGTGGATCAGAGCAATAAAGGTTTAACTGAGAAAAACATGTTGACACTATCTATCTTAGTTGCAGGAGCCACTGTGATGCATTTTCATTTCAGTAAATAACTGTAAGCTGGATGTCACAAGGTTAAGTAGAATAGTCATGGGGGGGCCAAGGCTCACTGATGCATGTGGGGAGTGAAGGCTGCCCCGTGTGGTCCAATCCAACAGATGAGCTACTGTAGCTAAAACTGCCAAAAAGGTTAATGCTGGTTCTGATAAATAAATTTTTTTTAAAAAGTGTCAGAATCCACAGTACACCTCAGTTTGTTGTGTATGGGGCTGCATGGCTGCAGACCAGTCAGGATACTCGAGCTGACCCCAGTTACCTGCTGAAAGTGCAAAAAACGAGCACGTGAGCATCAGAACTGGACCACAGAGCAATGGAAGAAGGTGGCCTGCTCTTATGAATCATGTGCTCTTATGAATCATGAATCATGAATCATGTGTATTTTTCATCACACATGTACCTGGGGAACACCTGGAAACCAGGATGCTTTATGGGAAGAAGGCATGCTGGCAGAGGCAGTGTGATGCTTTGGGCAATGTTCTGCTGGGAAACCGTGGGTCCTTCCATCCATGTGGATGTTACTTTGACACGTATCACTTAATGTACCTAAGCATTGCTGCAGACCATGTACACCTTTTCATGGAAATGGTATTACCTGTGGCCTCTTTCAGCAGGATAATGCCTCCAAACACCTCATATCTCAATCACATTGAGCACCTGTTTGTGCCCGACAAACAAATCTGACCCATGGAGGCTCTGCCTCACAATTTAAAGGACTCAAAGAGTCTGTTGCTGACATCTTGGTGCAGGTAACTCAGCACACCTTCAGGGGTCTAGTGGAGTCCATGGCTCAAGGGGTCAGGGTTGTTTGGGCCACACAAACATGCTTGATCGGTGAATATACGACATACAGTATAACAGCACTGTTGCAATTCCCCTTCTCCTTGTACAGTTACAGGAATGTTGCTGTGTTCAGTATTTTAAATAATTTAAAATAAAAAGCCAGAAGAAAAGACACAACACACAAAAGAGAAGATAACATGGAAAGGAAAGTAAGGGAAGGAGGAAGGCAGGAAGGAACACAGAGTTTGAATATGAGGGTGATTGAGAGAGGGAGGAGAGAGGGAAGGAGGCAGCTTAATTTCACACTACTTCCCACACAGAAAGAGAGCGAGAGTGAATAGCAGAGAGAGAGACAGAGGTAAACGACTGGGGGACTCGCGACTCCCTCTCTCTATCCTCTCTTTGCCATGTGACTGGCCAGAGCTTCAGTACTGCTCTCTTTCCACTCTCTCTCACTTTCCATCCTTCGCTCGGCTCACACTATGTCTGACTGAGGAGGAAGAGGAAGAGGAGGAGGGGATAGAGGGAGAAGGCAGGAAGAAGATTAACTAAAAAAGAGAGAGAGGATGTTCTCTGTATCGCTTAAGTGCCGCTTAGGGGTCATCAGACGGCGAACAAAGGGTACGGTGTGTACATGTGTGAGGCAGGGAGCAGACTACTGCCAGATATGTTCCCACTGTGTGTGCCAGCTGTACGCTGCTCTCCGTGTGGAAGGGCTTCTGCTGCTTGTTTGATCATCACTTTAATGTGTGTCATCTTTAATGCATTCATTTGCAAGTATGTGCAGTTTGGATCTTTATATGTGGAGATGTGGGACTTTTGAGTGTGTTTGAGTCGCTGCAGGTGGAAATCTTTTGTGCTCATGCGAATGTGTGGGAATTTAGTAAATTTGCATGTCAGCATCTCTGTGTGT
>VUQJ01044195.1:1838-13863 GCA_015108635.1 Andinoacara biseriatus
TGACCATAACATTTTATTACAGAAATTAGAGCATGCCGTAGGTATTAAAGGTACTGCACTGCAGTGGTTTGAATCTTACTTATCTAATAGACTCCAATTTGTTCATGTAAATGTGGAGTCTTCCTCACACACTAAGGTTAATTATGGAGTTCCACAGGGTTCTGAGCTAGAACCAATTTTATTTATATTATACATACTTCCCTTCCCAGTATTATTAGAAAACATTGCATAAATTTTGATTGTTAAGATTGATTGTTATGCAGATGATAACCAACTTTATCTTTTCATGAAGCCTGATGACACACATTAGTTAAACTGTAGGAATGCCTTAAAGACATAACGGCCTGGATGACCTCTAATTTCCAGCTTCCAAATTCAGATCAAACTGAAGTTCTTGTACTAAGCCCCACAAATCTTAGAAACATGGTGTCTAACCAGATACTTAATCTGGATGGCATTACCTTGGGCTCCAGTAACAATGTCAGGAATCTTGGAGTAATTTCTGAACAGTATATCCTTCAATGCACATATTAAAGAAATAACAGGACTGTCTTTTTTGCATTTGCACAATATCTCCATTCCTCAAAACACTCTGAGGACTCTTGGAGTAATTTTTTACCAAGATATGTATTTCAATGCACATATTAAGAAAATATGTAGGACTGTTTTGTTGCATTTGCACAATATTTCTGAAATTATAAGCATCCTGACTCAGAGTGATGCTGAAAAGCTAATTCATGCATTTATTACTTCTAGATTAGATTAGATTCAACTTTGTCATTACCAATATACAGTACAAGGCAATGAAATGTAGTGCATAATGTACAGCAGGTACTACTGTAGGCTAGGCTGGACTATTGTAATTCTTTACTACCAGGCTGTTCTAAAAGTTCCCTGAAAAGCCTTCAGCTGGTCCAAAATGCTGCAGCTAGAGTACTGACAGGGACTAGAAATAGAGAGACTATTGGCTTCTATTCTTTGACTTCCTGTTAAATCCAGAATTGAATTAAAAAACCTTCTCCTCACATGCAAGCAGGCTTGTTACTTTTTTATTAAACCAACAGATTGCTGTTATAGTTATTCAGATTTCAAGTATTTCAGGAACCCTTGATTGTTAACTTATTTGAAAAATAATAATATAAATGTAAACAGCACACTAGACAATAGTGATAACACCTTTATTAAATTATTTTAGACATTAACCCCATGTCTTTAAACATGTAGGAGGAAAGCCACGCACAGAGAGGCCCAGGCCAAGGTGGAATCGAACCCAGGCCTTTCAGATGTTATTTTAATTGTGAGGCAGCAGTGCTAACCACAGTGCTAACCATAGTGCTAACCACAGTGCTAACCATAGTGCTAGCCACCGCGCCACCGTGCTACGTGAGTTTCCTCCGGGTACTCCGGTTTCCTCTCACATTTGTAGCTTAAAGTACTGTATACAACAGTCGTCTTTTTGAAAGTCCCATCAGAACGTTTTTAAAGCTAAAGTTGTCCCTCAGTGGACCAAGAGAAGCGGCTTCATCGCACATCGTTGTTGTTTGTGGATGCATTGTTGTCGCTTGTGCATCAGATTTACAGGCGTGCTGTAACACGTGAATACAAAGGTTCCAGCTCCGAACTTTTAAAAAATGTGATTAATTGCGATAAAATTTTTAACACGTTAAAATCTTTGTAATTAATTGATCGAAATTAACGCTTTAAAGTCATCAGCATACATCAAGTTGTTTACAACTGTGTTTCCAACTATACAGCCAGTTCTACACAAATTTAACTGCTTAGAAAGGTCATTCATGTAAAAATTGAACAATGCAGGGGATAGGATGCCTCCTTGTCTGACTGCATTACTGACCCAGAAGGGTGCAGACACACAGTTTTCCCACATAACCTGCATGGTTTGATTGGCATACCAATAAGACAGACATCTTACTATATATTTAGACACACCAGCTTGACTCTCATTTAGAAATAATGTTCTGTGGTTTACACAGTCAAAGGCCTTTGTGACATCTAAGATATACGGAAAGATCGTAGAGTTCTTGCTAATATAATTATTCAATATTTCCTTTAGACCATATATGCACAGATCAGTGCCATGTTTAGACTTAAAAATCCAAATTGTTTGTCTGTAGGCATTACTGTTTTTTCAAATCTTCGCAAGAGAATTAGTTAAAATAATTTAGACAGTGTACTTGCAAGGGCAATGGGTGTATAATTGTCAGAGCTGCCAACGTTTCCTGCTTTGTCTTTAATCACAGGAGATAGAAGCAGCTTCATCGAGGAGTCAGGAATAAAGCCATGCACAATAAAACCAGTGAAGCACAAGGCAAGAAGAGGAGCTAACCTCAAACTTGCAAATGTGAGATGTTCAGCAGAAATAAAATCCATCCCTGTATATTTATTTAAAGAGAGTTTGTTAATTGCTTGATAAACCTTATGAGTTAGTTTCTACAAAATAAACATTTTCAGCCTGCCAGGGTTCACTCTGAACACAAGTAAATAGCCTGCTGTAGTGCTTCTGCCAATGATCTGCGATCAGATTAGCCCCAGAGACACCATCTACTGTGCAAGAGAGAGAAGGTTTACTATTATTAAAAGCTTTTACCGCTTTCCAGAAGGTTTTTGTTTCCCTACCTACCAGTTTTTTAGACAAGGAACCAGTCCTCATGGTTTGCTCATTCTTTCTAATGAATCATATAACATATTTGTATTTTGCATTTGCCAACTTTTTATGTTCAAATATAGGAAATATATGTCTAGGTTTACCTGCAAGAGCCCAAGAAGTAGTAGCTTCGTGGGCTTCAGCATGATATTGAGAAACATATGTGTTCCAACCAGGCCTAATTTTAATCATAGTATTACTTCCATTGTAAGGAAGGCTACTTTCCAATAAAGCTTTAATTATATCAGAACATAACCCAGTTATATCAGTTTTATGCTGGATATTTGAGCAGTTACAGTCCATGCATGTAAATGCCTCTCTTGGTAATGTTACATAACAATTGATCAGTGTAGGTATAATAACTGGCTAGTTTTTCGACAGAGAGAGAAAACCAGTTTGTGTCTGTTTGATATTGGTTATTAGACATATTTACAGTTGCAGGTATATAATCAAATCTAATTGACACCTCAAAAGGGATGCGATCAACAAAGGACATGTTGTAAGATACCAAAGCAGCATAAGCATCTTCTGTAGTAATACAATGGTCCAACCGGGACGTAGAATGCCAAGCTTCACTTATGTAAGTGTAACTTGCTGCAGGCAAAAGTTCTCTGCTTGATAATATTAAATTACAATCTGTGCAAAAATGACTTAGATGTTTTGCAAACACAGAGTTTTTTGATTTAGATGTTTTACAAACAGAGTTTTTATCAGAGATGTCTGCATCAATATCACCCACGACGTTGACACTATTGAATTTTTCGGGTTGTATAAAGGAACTGATAAAAGCAAGTTTACTAAGATATTCTTCTTCATTTTGAAGACATTCAAAGGGAATGTACACATTTAAAATAATGAATAATTTGTCATGCTGTGGTACGTGTACTGCAATACACCAGTCCACACCAAGTCTAATGACATTTATCACTGAGTCCAAGCTTTTTTTCCACAGTATAACCACTCCTCCTGGTATCCTTCCCCTTTTAATTCTATGATTGATGGAGTTTAATTCTTTTAAGTCTTGCTTGGCTAAGAAAGTTTCTTGTAAGCACAAGATGTTACAGTGCTGCAACAACTGATCAACAACAAAGCGGCGAGCTTTATCATCTGCGCTCTGACCTCAGCACAGGCCACAACAGACACAACGCACAATTTTACTTCTAACTTTAAAGAGCTGAAGTTTAAAGGTGGAGAGTTTTCCTGACCAACTGTATAGAAAAGCAAATATTTAAAAACAATGAACAGGTGGGTAGAAAACAGCTGTTACAGTGTTTTCCACCTGCAGTAAAGTATCTGAACTAAATGTAAGGAATCCTTGGTTTGAAAGGATTTTCAGTGCAAAAAGGCAAGGAAAGTGCCGCTATGCTCTTCTCTCAGGGAGAAACATCTGAAGGATGGCAGCATGTGAGCAGCAGCCAGTTGGTCAGGACAATTCTCCACCTTTAAACTTCAGCTTATTCAATAGGCAGTGATTTTCCAAGGTGCTTAACACATATGGTGCCCTGCTGTGTCCACCTACTGACACAGTGAAGCAAAACTTTATTGCTTCACTGTGTAAATAGGTGAAATAGCTCAAGGTGGTTGTGTTTTGGATGTTTTTTCTTTGTGTTTGTGTGTGTGTGTGCATTTGTGTCATTCTGTCTGTGAACACTTCACCCTGAAAAGTTTTGAATGAATTCTGATAAAACTTGAAGGGGCTGTAGAGTGGGGTCATGTTAACAATTGACTAAAATTTGGCTCTAATCCAACAAGGTCTGCAAGGTCAAATTAATGATTTATTGCTCAAAAATGGACAAAAAGCCTTAAAACTTAGAAACTTATTCTTACAAGTGTGGGGTATATTGCCAAGATATAGAAAGTACTGTATAAAGATTTAAATGATCATGTGACATTAGACCTCTGACTTCTTCTTCAATGTCAATAGATTGATCTGAAGGTCAAAGTTATAATAATGGTATATAGAGCTATTTATTGAAATTATGTTTCTTACTGCCATTGTTTGTATTGACAACATATACTGCTTTTAGTATTTCTTATTCCTGGTTCTTACTCATTTACCTATGAACTGATATGGACAAAGCCACTGATGGTCATTTGCACCCCATTAGGATTCAAGGGGATTCAAGGAACCCTTATGAATAGTGCCAAACTTGTATGAAATTTAGTAAAATGGCTCTAGAATGGGTTCACCCATTCATTTGACCCTCAAATGGTCACTATTTAGTTTTTTCAGGAAAAAAAAACTTCCTTAGCTAGCATTTAATCTCATTCATGCCGTATAATGAATTGTATCTATTCTCCTCTTTATCGTCCAGTCTTCAACCTTTACATTATTTTTCATCCTGCCATCTGTACTCTGCACTGCACAGACAGCAACCACACTATTTCTGTCAGCACAGGTTTAATGTGACTGATGCAAACACTCCACATTTTGCTCCCAGGTTTTGCCTTACCAGGGTTTTTGATAAGCCATTCATTCATTTCATGTCATTAACTACATTGCCATGAAAAAGTATTTGTCCTCTTCCTGATTTCTTATATTTTGGGGTCTGTTTCTTACACTTAAATGTTTTACATCATCAAACAAATTGCAATATAAGACCAGGATAACCTGACTAAGCACAAAACACAGTTTTTTAGAAGATGATTTCATTTATCAAGGTAAAAAAAAACTAGTGAAACTGAGCTCAGGTTTCCAAGAAATGTGGTTAATCACAGATAATTCAGGATTTAATAAGGTAGGTCAATTACTGTTTTCACATAGGATCTGGATAGCCTTTAACTCTTAAAGAAAGGTCAGGAAAGGAAAGAACACCTTCAGGGCCTGGCTAAAAACTAAAGAGGTGACAGAGAGGTGATCGAGCTTTTGCAGCAGCAGCACCAAAACTATGAAACGATCTAACTCACCATGTCCACACAGCTCAGACGATACACATGTTTAAATCGTTACTAAAAACACACTTCTTTTCCTTGGCATTTGACTGCAGTGCCACTTCCTTTTAGACAATTGCTTTATATGGCATTTGTTTTTAAATGTATTTATTTATTTTTTGTTATTTATTGTCTTTTAATGTTGTTTTTATTTGAATGTTGTTCTTGGGGCTATTTTATTGTGCAGCACTTTGGTCAACGTCGTTGTTTTAAATGTAATATATAAATAAATTTGACTTGACATGGCTGGAGGCCAATGTTGGTGGTGGTGGTGGAACCCCTCTGGAGGTGCCGGCAGCACCTCGGGACCCTGTGGCTCGGGCGGAGTGGGACTCTCAGGACAAACAGGATACTCAAAATACTCAAGACCAACAGACCTCACAGCTGTCTTCTCTGATGAGGAGATGCTCAGCAGGGCACATAGTGGCCTCTGATAACAACTGGAGCTGCGCAGGGCTCACAGTCAAAGGCTGAATCTGGGGCCTGATTGACCTCAGCCTGGGAAAAGATAACGGTGCGGGGGACAGGCTGGGTGATAGGTTCAGATCATTTTATAAAAACAAGGAACAAACGCACAACTCTTATTTTACTTGCAAGGGAAGCCGTCCTCTGCGTCCCTCAGGACACACAGGAGGGATCTTTGCCGAGTCGCTGCCTCCCGCAGCCTTTGTTCACACATGCATACAATAAAAGTCACATGACTGGTGTTTCCGCCCGGTTACAGCAGTCATCAGTATTTTTCCAGTTCACCATATGTGAATGTGAGTTTACGCAACTTAGATGTGTGCGCTTTCATGTGCCGACTTCATTTGCATATATGTGTGAGGTGTGTGTAGGTGTTCTTTGTTGTAACTATGAGGAGGAATTTCTGTGTATGTGTGTATGTGTGTATGTGTGTGTGTGTGTGTGTAGGTGTGGCTGGGACAGCCTGTGATAAGGATTGCAGTCTTCCTGTTATAAATACCACAAGCCTGTCCCCATTAAAATAAACCAACAGGATTATATACAAATAGAAGATATGATAACTGATAGGAAACCAAACTAAAAGTTCATACATTAATTCCAACACTGGGCTCTAACCATCCCCACTTTGGGAACAGAAACAGGTGTGAGGACAAGCTGCGCCCTAACCACCCGCACCCTGGAAAACACAACATGAAATGTCATTTGTTAGCCAACTCAGAAACACAAAATGAACCTTTATTTTTAGCCAGCTCAGATACAGTCTTTAATATACCTAAAACAGCGTCGCAAAGGGAAGTTTTTGAAGTAATTTTTTCTGACTGAAACACATTCCAAGATACGTGCATGGAGGGTTTCACCCCAAGACACCCCAAATTTGAGATATTGTCATAGCATTGGCATCTGCAGCGTTCCACAGAAACATTAATGTTGTCCATAACTCGAAAAGGATGTGACCTAGGATGTTCCAACTGGCATCAGCGGCTACGATGTAATTTTTGTCATATGGCACCGTTTGCCAGGGTGAGAATGAAGAACATAAATTGTCCATAACACTCGTCAACCAGACTCTAAAGCTGCTTCCACACGTACTCACTGGAAAACACCAAAAGACATAAAATTCTTATCACTAAATGTATGAATGGATAGTGATTTGAGTTTCATATTGAGGGCTAAATACTACTACTACTCCTACACTTGTACAATATTTTTCAGATAATTAAACATGAAGTTTTGTGCAGAATGATTAGCAAAACGAGATGAATTCCCTCCTTGCGTGACCTTGCTGCTGGTGAGCTCTGTTTTGATAGCTTATCTATTAGATGGCCACTGGTGATTATCATGTCAAACAGCAGAATAGTCAAGTGGTCAAATGTATTTTTGATTATCATTGTAAGTATGACAGGGAGGCACTGCATCACTTGCCTCCCCTGACCGCACATCACTGGTCATAATATGTTGCTAATTTTAGTACCTGAGCCAGCTGGTCATATTGACCTCAGAAACAATTAGGTAATCTGGAGAAGACTTACAGCTGTATGAGACAGAGGAAGTCAACTGTTCAAACAGCCCTGGGTGTGTTCTGTGTTCTGGAAAGAACTGCATTAGTTGTTTGTGATTCATTTAATGTGTTGAGATGAGATTGTTGACTACCATTTATTAACCACAGCTGCTGTGCTAGACATAAATGTTACTGATGCTCAGGCTGGGCAGCACACTGTTTGTGTGAGTGATAGTCCATAAGGCCTGACGGCTCGATGTGTGGAATTAAGGAAGATTGACAAATAATCAATTTTAGTCCAGTGACTTACTTTCTGGCAAAGAGCGGTGTTTGGATTTGTCTCTGATTTCTTCAATTGATCCTGGGGATTTTATAGACACATGGCTTGACTGCTGTTGCAATTTGCTGGACTTCATGGCAGCCAAGCTTGGCCGTGCTGCTTAATGATTTCTTTCACTGCATATTTATCCAGTGAGATGGCAGAGTTTTTCAAAACAGCCTGGCACTGATCGTATATCAATAGTTTATCTGGTGCCCTCTAAAATGAACTGTCTGATTCATATCAACACAGAGAAGTGGCTGAGTTTGCAGGCAACGAATAGACTCAATTAAACTTTATTATTATTATTATTATTATATAAACACCATTTTTTCTAAAGTTACACGTTCATATGATGCAGTAATGATTCATCTGTACATAATGGTCTCAAACTTTATTACAATGAAGATTCTATAATATTATGCAGTCATTCATTTAAACGGAGCTAAATCGACCACCATTTATGATTCACATTTTTCTGGTTTTACTTACCGCTATGCAGCCTTAGATGTGTCAGCTTACTGAGAGCACTCAAACATAAGACATATCTAGTTTCACAAGATTTAAATGAACAAACTCAAGAATATTTTATAACCACAGTATATTCAGCTAAGGCAGGTTGAGCAGCACAGGTAATAATTTAGTCACAGCCAAAGGTAGCTTTCCGGAGAGTCTGTATATTTTCAAGCACAAGTTTCCATCCTTTCTGTACTCAAGCTCTGCTCTGTGTCTCAAAGTTTCCCAAACTATTTTGTTTTTCAGAAAGTGCAAGGCAGCGTGGTCAAGGCTTTCCCACAAGGAAATACTCCAGCAGGTACACCAAACAGATTCACTAGGAGGAGGACGAGAACAAGATAAGCAGGTAAGTACAAATTGTGATTGATGAAGACAAATAAGAAGATACTGAATAGTAAGTACCCTGAACAACACCACCATAGGAAGGAAATCAACCATCTGGCAACAAGTCTTCCCAACTCTTCCAGTGATTGGGAATGGAAAGCAGGTGCCCGAAGCATTCCTAGACCACCACACTTCCTGAAAACACTGGTTAGTTCCACCCATACTCACATGCACAGAGGAGAGAAAAAGGGGTGTGGATGATAGAAGGCATATTTGAATCTGGAGGATGGGATGACCATGAAATTTAGAAGCTAGAAGTAAGGGAGGAAACAGGCACAGGAGGAACATGAAAAATGCTGTGCAGAAGGACCCGGAGACCAGATTCAGACTCAGAATCTGTGAAACGACAGTACAAACCACTACACCACTGTGCTGCCCACAGGTAAAGCAGAGCGGTGGCTTCTGCTAATATATAAGAGAACTGGCATGCTGGTAGTTTGAGCCTTTTGTTTAAAACTCATGGACAAAGTCCATTCGACATTCACAAATAGGTAGCAGATCAATTCTGTCTTTGTTCGAATGTCTTTAAGTCATGCCTTAATTTCTACAGAAACAAGAGGTCAAACATATGGTTTATGTTTGTTAGCTCATTTTAATTTAAGCATATGCATTATAATAAAGCAATTAGTCCATCAATGAATTAACTATTTGACAGAAATGTAATAATCAACTATTCTGATTAATGGTTTCAGTTTTTTCAAAGAAAAAAAAAAGCAAAACATCATCTTGTTATTCAGTCCTGAATTTATATATTTTGTGGGTGTGTGAAAACTCATATAAGTCTTTATTGTAGGTTCATTTTAATAGAGAGAGGCAGAACATCAACCAAAAAAATTATGTAGTGTGACTAAAAATTATAAAAGTCTTTCCTTTGCCTGGGAGAAGAAACTGTAAGTTCAGGCCCATCTAAGGCCAAGTGGTGTTGGACCATCCGGGCTGGGTGGATCCAGCCAGACTTCCTCAAGGAGTTCATAGTTTCCACGACCTCACTTCTGTTGGTAAATCCTCCCCCGCTGCTACCACATCTGTCATCTCTGCAGATAGCATGTTCCTGGGCTTCACTGGAGCTTCTCATCCAGCTCCTCATAAAAGGAAGAGTGGACCCCAACAGCAACGTCAGCACCACCTTACTGAGCCGGCTGCCTGCACCAGTAGACATGGAGCCCCAGTCAGAGTAACACCGGCTTTCCCCCTAATGATTCGTGTCAGCCTGAACTGTTTCCATTTGAAACAGAGGTGAACCAGCCAGCCGCAATCAGAGCTGCACAGCATCTGTCTCGGAGTTAAATTAAAAACTCTGATTTCTGAGGCGGAGCCAGCCAACATTAAGAGTTTTACTGTCGATTTGAGCGTCAAGACTGTATTTAATTTAAAGCCTGTTTTCTTGACAATCTGACGATGGAGTTCAGATTTTCTGTTCCTGTTTTTGCAGTGTATGAACCAACTCCTCCAAAGCCTTTGCTCCTGAGCCGGTTAACCCTTTATAGGACACTCATTTAAATACGTTGAAATTCCGAATTTCAACCTTGGGGTGTTAATGGAGGAAAGAACAAGACTAATGACTTTAATGACATTTTTCAAAATGTTTCATTTTTCATGTAGAAAATTGAGGTCAATGAAGTTACTAAGTTTGGTTAAACAAAAGAAACCCAGAAGTATAATTTCTGGGGCTTAAAAAAAAAGGCAACTGGACTTCTTTTTGTTTCTTGAAGGTGTTTCACCTCTCATCTGAAAGGCTTCTTCAGTTCTCAAACCAAAATGTGGAGAGACCAAACAGCTGCTTCAAAAACGAATGGCACAATATAGAACAGCCACCTCGACAGGGCAAGACTCAGCTGTATATCCACATCTAAAGGTCAAAGGTCACTCTTTCTGGGATGCCAACATTCACATTTTGGACCGGGAAGAGAGATGGTTTGAAAGAGGAGTAAAAGAAGCATCTAAATCCACCGTGAACAGCCATCATTGAACAGAGGAGGTGGATTAATGTCCTGTGCTGTCCTGAGCTTCTCAGGCACCTCAACCCCCATTCATACCTTTCTTCAGGTGACTTCAATAGGTCACTTGATACAATGGAGCAAAGTCCCAAATTGGTTTCACCCAAAACCACTGATTGTAATGACCCACCCTCCTTTCACACCTTGGCACATCTGATTATGCAGATGAACAATAGAGGGTCACAATGCACATCTCCGCTGTTGAACTCTGTGACTTTGGGCATTGCAGTAAACACTGTTTCCTCAGACAGGAATTGTCATGGGAATGGGAGGTCACTCTCCGGGGGATGGGTAGCTTCTTGGTGACAGGTCAAAGGTTTCACGCCTATCATACAAAATCAAATGGTCACAGGAACAGGTGTTCACATATTTACATTGACACCTTTGTATATTACTGTAACATGGTGCAGCCATGCAGGGGTCATGAGAGAGGCAGGGTAACCCTGTACAGGTCGCCAGCCTGTCACAGGGCTGAGAGACAGACAACCATTCACACCTAAGGGTAATTTAGACTCACCAAGGGCGGAGAAAACCCATGCAAACACGAGGAGAACATGAAAACTCCACACAGAAAGGCCCCCGTCAAGGGGGATTCAAACCCAGACCTTCTAACTGTGAGCTGTGAGGGAGCAGTGCTAATCTTCCAAAAGCACAAGTTCTCTCAGCTGCGCAAAGTCCTTGATTTTACTGGCATGGTATCATTTATCAAAAAGCAGCCCTTTCTCACATGCAAACTCAACATATGTCCGGTTGTCTGTCTTAACACCTTGTTTGAATGTCTGTCTGTATGCCTCGGGCACCAATTCATAGGCATGCAACACCACAGCTTTAATCTCATTATAATCTAATTTTTGGTCCACGGAGAGGCTGGCACACACCTCCTGAGCCTTGCCAACAGGCCTACATTGCAGCAACAAGGCCCAAATTTCCTTTGGCCAGTTCAAAGCATACGCAATATTCTCAAAAGTGGCAAAATACGAATCCACCACAGACTCTCTAAATTGTGGCCCCCAATTTAATGTGCTTGCCCACATCAAAGCTGTCATCGGGAGACCGTGGGGCTTGCAGTGTGACAGGTGATTGGGTAGAATTACCAGGCTGCTGCCCCAGCCTCAAAGCTTTCACTCTGGGATGAATAGCCTGCAGCTCCAACTCCCAGTTTTTCAGCTTCACTTCCTTAATGCTGAGCGTCAGCTCAGGAACTCCAGCCGACGTCCCTGTTGCAGGACTGGGAGGACCTATGACAGCAGTGG
>VUQJ01044197.1:0-11073 GCA_015108635.1 Andinoacara biseriatus
ATTACTGGATCTCAAGGACTAGAAATGTATTTTATTGGCTTTTAAAAACTGTAAAATACAGTTTTATATTTTTATTTAAAAAATTAGATTTGCACATATAGTCTGGATATAGATAAAATACTCATTGTTATGAGTATTTTAACATAAATGAGAAAAAAGACAATGAATTATCAACAGTAATTCATATGCACCAAATTGCATTGCGATAGATGAAAAATTCACAGAAATATGCATTTTCTTTTAAATTTCAGCAATGATGAAATGATTTTTTTTCTTCATTTGTGAACATTTTTGGTGACCTTGAACTTTGATCTTTGATGTTGAAGATGAAACTATATTCTTGATTCCTAAGGAATATTGCCACGAAATTTCATGAATTTCGGTTTAAAACTTTTCAAGATAGAGATAATATTCCCATATTTGAGCTATCTCACAATGGAAAAGATTCCTTTTAAAAATTCCTGGATCCAGATGGTGATCCAAATTGCTACCAAAATCTAATCAATTGTTGCTTGTAACACTCCCAACAACTCCAGAAATTTCCATCGAAATCCGTTCAGAATTTTCCGAGTTATCCTGCTAATGGACAAACTCATGGGCAAAAAAAAAAAAATTGACCCAAAACATAACCTGTCTACCTATCGGTGGGCGAGGTAATAACCTCTAAATTAAAACTTTGTTTAGCAGTTTATCATATGCACAGAGAACAGAGCAGAGACTTTATTTTTGATTTAGTGTAATGGGCATGAGACAGAGGCAGGATGGCTTGGGGGACATGTTGAGCCATGCAGAGGCATTCCTCAGAAACATCCACCCAAAGTGACCTGTGACAGCAAGAAGTAGCTCCTCTGGCCTGCAAATTCAAACACAACAGCAGAGTGTTTCTACATCCGTGTGGGGAGTGGAACAGGAATGCAGGAAAAAAAAAAAAGAGAAAGCAAAGAAAATGGCCAGGACCAGTTTGTTATACTTCTTGGTGACAGACTCTTTTTCTCTCTCACCCACCCTGTTCTCTTTCACTAACACCATCCTCTAGCCACCTCTCCTTTCAGAGGCAGTGACACCTGCCCGTTGCACCTCACTAACACCCCATGCAGTCTTTCTCTCTTCCCCCCGAGAAGTCATTGGTTAAGTGACACTGAACAAAGAGCTGCTGATTGGCCCCGGGGTCCAGTGGAGAAGGAAAAAGTAGGGAAGGCAGGGGGATCAGTGGATTAATGTTCAGTTGTGGCCACTCTTGTGTGAACTCTTGCACAGCTCAGTGCGGCTCGGCTCGGCACAGCACTGAGCGACAAATGAATACTAGAATCTGGGTGGGATTACCGCACTGCTGTGGCTCCCCTCTGGAGTGATACTCTTAGCTTCCTGGCTCACAGGGAAGAGAAAGGGGAGGGATAAACAGAGAGGCATGCAAAAAGGTATTTTCATATAAAAGAAGCAGCAAAGAGGAAAAAGATTCCAAGACAGTCACTCAGATACTGAATTGATGTAGACTATAGAAGAATGAGTTGTCTGTAAAAGCTGTTTGAATGAAAAGTAAATTAAAATACTCGGGTCAATCTATAACTGAACCTTAAATTAAACCGCTGCAAAAGTGTGAGGCCAGAATGAACAAACTTTGGTATAAGGATAAGATATACTTGAGAGTAAGCCGATTTATCTCAACGCCGCAATGTATTCGCATGGGATGAGTAAAGTCTCAACATTTCTTACCAGCTAAAGATCAAACTTTGCTATTAACAGGTTGTCATATAACTGTGTACTTTGCATGGCAGATTCCCCACATTTCAGATCACACATGACCTCCATAGTTATTACAGAAGGTCTCCGGGCAGACTCATAGTAGCATTAGGAGAGTCGTTCAGTGGCTGTGCCAGGCTTTTTAAACCATTGGATGAGGGTACAGGTTGACAACATGGTGCTGGGTGTATTGCTTTTTATAATAGATATAGGAAAGATCAGGAAAGGGGCCTCCAGGAAAGCAGGATTTATACCATATGGCTGCCAATATTCAATATTTAATGATACTGATCTAGTACTGCTTGCGCAGCCAAAACCTGACATAACGTATTCCTCCATTATTGTCAAAATATATGATATCAAACATATATATATATATATATATATATTGTGCACTAGGTGACATGTTTCTTTCTTATGACAAATACAGGCACTGTAGTTTTTAAGTACTTCATCCTGATGCTATAAATACTTCCTAGGGTAACAGCTGTGTTAAACCAGAACTGCAAATTGTTCCCTTCAAAACCACAATTTATCCAATACAGAGCCCAGCTGTGTTAGAAAAACCCATTATGATCATTTCCAGCTCCATATTTGTACCTTTAACTTGGCCTAGACATTGAAACGAGCCACTTTATTTACTCTGACTTCAAGGCCACCTCCTTTTAGGCCATTTCTTTCTGTCCCTAGTAGAGAGAAGTCCTTAACCTGAAATTTTGGCCATCTACTAATTAGAAAAAAGTAATACAGCTCCTCTAATACATGAAAGAATATACTTCAGCCCTACTGTCTAGTTCAAATATTAATCAGATACTTTATAAACTGCTACAGGGCAGAGCAGTGGCATATAATATGAATGCTAGATTTGGGATTTCCTTTGATTGTTAGTGTACTAGTTTGGTTTGTCCCTAGTGCAAATGACCTGACACCACCCTGGTGTATTTCTGACCAAATGTAGAGCTGTGAAAGAAAAAAAGAAAGAAAGAAAGAATGGTTCAAGCACAGGGAAGGGACAGAAATTTGTGTCGCTGTCACAATACAGGGTGATGAAAGACTTACTAGGTCTGCATTTGTACCACACAATTAGGTATTTACTGCTGCCAGGACACTGGTCCATCCCAAACACGCGGCTATTGACAAGGACTTGACAGCTCCTTCGGTCCTGGCACTCGTCCTGCATTTTCTAAAGCAGAGTGACACAGAACGGGAGAAGAACAATGACAGGTTTAGAGGGAGAGCAATAAGCCAATGATAGTGAGACCAGCAGCAGACAAACCTAAAACCACTTCAAACAGGCTGCTTATACCATTAGGATATACGGCATCAAGTGACCTCGGTTTTTTTTTAGCTTGCTTTAACCCCAGACAACATTCCAACACACTGCATCCTCCCCAGCTGAAATTCTAGTTGCTGGAGGAATGGCTGAAAGGTATCAGTTCAGAGCCTTCCCTAAATGAAATATTAAAAGAGTTGCATTAGTTAAAAAAAAGCACAGAAAGGGATGAGTTACCACTGAAGTAGTGCTGGTGTAAAATAAGACACATAATTTGTGTATTTCCACCTAAAAATCACACTGAGTACACATGAAGGTCCTCACTGTGGATAGATGCAAACATAAGGTAATGAGAACACCAAAATCAACAAAAAGAAAAAATTAAACAATAAAGTTTTGACTGAAAAGTCTTATTCTTCTGGGCTCCTGAAAATAAATTAGGTTGCAAAGCACTGAGTGATGACCACTGTTGGTTTTGGCCTTTTCGTCAGAGCTCCATAGCAATAAATTAAAACATAAGTAATCTCTCAGCACTTGTGCCAGCTGTGTTGACCTTTAATACATTTTAAAAGGATATTTAGTTAGCAGATAACGACACATGCTACTGGGGGAACCTGAGGCATCAACAAGCTTTTTTACATGGAAACCAAAAATCATGAACAGGTGGCACACTGGGATTCCTCAGGGTTGCGCTCATGTGGGTGGCATGGCAGTCATTCTCTCACTTCAACACAATGCACTCTCTGTGTCTGTGCATTCATGGCTATTATGGAAACGGAGGGTGGTTGATGCTAAAAGGCAGGGGGGACTAAGAATAAACCGAACAACTGAATGAATGCCGAACAGGATGTGTTTGTGTGTGTTTGTGTTGGTGCTGCAAAGCAGTTCTTCTTGTCCAGCCGCATCCCAATTTAGGAGAGGATGCTAAAGCAAAGACCCCATGAAATCGCTTTGTGTCACGGGAACATACAAGCCTGCTTCCCCTTTAGTGAGTGTAATTTGCCGGAAAACGTTCCCACAAAGCATTACATAATCGTGGGTTCTCCAAAGTTTAACCCTTGGCCAATTTGACCATTTTACAGGACAGTTTCTCTCAACCCCAAAAAGAAAGGCCGTGTTTGTGCATTAAGAAGTGACCAACAGAAGGCAGGATGCCAAACATGGGATGAGATGCTTTACACTTAGGAAAACTCAATTAAATACCAGTTGAATACAATTACAAATAAAAGTAATAAAGAGCAATGAGCCTGGTTTTTTACCTGTAGTGCAGTGGATACAGAGCAATATCGACCATCCTCCCGAGCGTTATAATAGCTTAGGAGAGCCTGGTAGGTCTGAGGGCACTGCTGGGGATCAGAAGCACCCCTTCTCCCATAAAAAGCTGACTGTATGGTGATGGTGGTGCGCGAAGGGCAGCGAACAGTCAGGAAATCTCCGTCGCAAGCCTTCGCTGTGTAGTTCTTCAACACTTTGGACAGGTAGCCTGTGAGACAGCAAGAAAGCACAATCGCAGACAATCATTTAATGCACATTAAGCATGACTGTTTCCTCATATTGCATTGCAAACCTTTAACAAGGCATTACAAGCACTGTTGTAAGCATTTCTGGGTTGTAACACTTTTATGTCACACTATTTAATCTCTTATTTCATCCCATTATCATATGCAGAGAGTTCCCTATCCTTCATTTGGAAGAGCTACATGCCAGCCTCCCCAAAATGATGACAGCTTCCAGCCCAAAGATGCCTCAAAGCCTTGAATAGTGCAACAACAAAAAGAGAGTAAGACTTTAGCTTATTCAGCTATGAGTTTTAGCCCTTTGGTCATCACTGTAGAGCAGACTGCTGTGTTTGATATTATAAAAACATGTGCAAATGATGATTTCTAACACCTGACATTATTACTGTTTTATATTAGGATACTGGACAAGAACTGAATTGGCAATAAACCTCTGGGCGCATTTTATCAGAGCAGAAAGCTACCATTTATTGTGACAATCAGCTTATCTAGTATTTATCTAAGAGCAATTCTGGAACCAAGTGTTTCTGGAAGCGCATAAGCTGCTGTCTCTCTTTCTTAAACCTTTAATGTGCAACTCCTCAGGTTCAATATCTATTAGCACCTAATTTGCTTGCAGGAAACCATGATTTCTTGCACTGTGCAAGCTGTTTCATGAGAATAGGTACATTATATAACCATTTAATGAAACAAGCACCTCAGTTACTGCTTCAAATTAAAGAAAAGCTTCCATTCTTCCGTTAAGAGTCTTTGAGAGCTGCCAGTCGGCTGTCAGTCACTCCGGAGAACTCATCACAAAGCCACCATTAACATTCCAGTCTGGGAGAAGGAAACAGATAAAGAAGCGAGCTGATCCCCTGGCCGCTGCCATATAATGTTTTTCTCGACTGTCTGACTCATTTATGAGCTGGCTTCTGAAGAACACTTAGCTTCTCCCATTTCCAAAAAAATTGCTGGAACTGTAAAATTCAAAAATGTAAGTACCGAGCCTATCTCTTTTCTCTGTAGGTATGAGGTTTGCCATATATGAAAGGAAAGGGAGCCACTTTTTGTAAATCTGTGTGGTAAAATATGTTAAAGAGTTACCTTTCAACAAAAGAAAAGACATTCCAACGTAAGCTCAGGCTTCTTTTTACTGTTAATGCTCTACAAACATATTTACAGAGGAGCAAAGTCACACATCCTCGCACACAAAGTGGACACACTGTCATTCAATTACCTTTATTTGGTTAGTGCTTGGTAGGAAAGAGGAAATAACACTAAAACAGCAATCATTATCACACACATTAGCACACGTGCACTTACAGAACATACACACAAAACACACACATTGTGCCCTTATCACCATGGCCACAGTTAAAAAAGGGGGAAGGAAAACAGGAGACATTCCCGGGCATTGAAAGGTCAGCCTCACTCTGGTTATTAAACCACCATTTCTCACAAGTAACAGGTTTCCACCTGTGGGTGCAATGTGATAAAGGACAGCAGGTATTACTGGAAAGCGAATTAGTACCAACCACAGTATGGCTCAATTTTATCTTTGTAAAGACAGTATGTTTTGCTGCTGTAACAGCTGTGTTTATTACCTGCATGCATTTGGTCGAACTATTAGGTTGTGGGGTCGTGCTAAAAAGAAAAAAAAATTCCATCCCGGAAACAAGTCGTGATACGTGAGCATGTAGGTGTTTGGATTTGCATGAGGAAGGACTCTTTGCCTGAATTTACAATTCAGAGGCTGTTATCATTACTGAGGGGGTAGGCTACTTCTACAGTAGGTGGAAAGAGCAGCTCAACTGTTAAATGAAAAAACTGAGCAGACCTGATGGAGTTTAATCTGAAAAGTTTAGCATTAATAAGCAGCTGAAAATAGGGGGAAAAGGAATGCACAAATTATTTAATAAAGTTAATGGTCAAAAACTCGCCCTCCCTTCACCGCAAAACCAATCACTGCAGATGGCTGAGGTTTCTTCCTGTGAAAAGGGAGTTTTTCCTTCCCAATGTCACCAAGAGTTTTCGCTCTAATATTTTGTGGGGTCTTTACCTTATGATATAAAGTGCCACGAATGCGACTGTTGTTGTGATTCGGTAATTTATAAATAAATAAAATTGAACTGAATTTATAACCGAAAAATGACATAGCTTGTTATAGTGTGGCTAATAAATAGCTGAAACAGTTGATAGCTGAGAAATGGTGAGCTAAAAAAGTGGTCCATTTAGAATGAGTTTACTTGAATTCAAAATAGTCAAAATAGTCACACCCCTCTGACTTGCAAGACAAAATCTTTGTTTTTCTTTATCTGCAGGTAAACACAGAAACCGTGTGAAAAGGTTTTCAGTGACCAAAAGGCCAAAACACACAGAAAAAGCTGACAGGGCTGTCAGATAAAAAATGCTGAACACCCCTGGTTTCTCACATCATTATTGCATTTGATTCTTTTAATTTTATGGGATTAACTGTAATCTCCCTCTCGCTCTCTCTCACACACACACACACATACAGACACACACACACGCAGGTCTGCTTTGCATGCCACATTCCACACAGGGTGAGAGGGAGCATGGCATTCCCCGAGCAGTCGGACCACACACACGTAAATACACGCGCACAAACACGCACATGCATACAAAACGTCAACACAAACAACGTGCTAGGAACAAGCCCTGCTGTTTGGCTCCTGAAACCAGGGTGTGGGTGATGGTGTAACAGTATCGCATTATTAGGGACTGGTTCCTGGCAAAGTGTCAAGAGAGACCACGATTTTGCGCAGCCCTACAGTTAGCCAGGCCTTGGCTGAGGTTGTGTAACTATGGAAATGGCCGAGGTTACGAAAGGGGTAAATCAGAGCGGACTGAAGATAGATAAGTGAATTTGAACGAGCCACTTGCAGGAGAAGTTTCCTGAGACAGCGATCCTTGAGCAACAGTCTGAGCGCCACCAACACATCGATACGCCTTCCTCCACCCGACAAAAGGAGGACTGTGAGTAAAAGGCAAACAGATTATCTCACACAAACCCTCAGGTGCCTTCCAAAGAATCTATTTTTTTTCCCACCACTGCACCCTCCTCCCACTCTGCTTCTCTCTCTTCTTCAGGATCATCACTATTGTTCCCTTCCCATTACCTGTTGACTGAAGCCTCATTTTAAGGCCAACAAATCAGGTGGCGTTAAAGCACCTACGTGGACCGCCCAGCCAATGACAGGTGTCCCTCAAAGGCAGACGGCTCAACAATGCTTGAGGAACACCCAGGCGTCTTTCCTCCTCCCTTTTCCTCTGCGTTTCTTTTCATGTGGGGCCAGACTCCCTATTTAACTAGCTCTCTGCCCTTTCTCTTGACAAAAGTGCTGCACTATTATGTCTACCGGTTTGTTTATTCTGTCATTAAAAGAGAGGAGGCTGTGGTTCTGGCGCTTCTCGTGTAAAAAGAGCTCATCTCTTGTCATGAACTAGATTAAAACGCTAATTTAATATCTGCACAAGTACACAGGGATTTGTTAACTGCACCTGCCTTTTTTATTGCCCAACACCAATGGGATTTTGTTACATTATGCATTTGATCCCATTGGTAGGAAATAATGTCCACAGTCACTATCTCCTAGCCAGTCATAAACCAGATTATTAGCCCTCATCTCTGGTAATGTGACGGCCCTTAAGTCTGACCCAGGAATGGAGCAGGTCAGGTGTGATGGAGATTAGTGACACTTTGTTGTGTTGTGTCAACATGACATAGAAAACCCCAGTCAGCAAAGTGGTTCCATCCATGGATCAGTACCAGCACACAAACGTGTGCATATCAAACACAATATCTAATTTACACCTGGATGTGGGTAAATAAACTTGAAAGATTGCCTTCATGTCTTTTACATACTGATGAAAAGCGCTTATAAAGTGCTCTCACCCAAGCTGGAGCCTCAGCTGAAATCTTACCGTCTCACCTTTCAGGTCAGCCTCGGAGGAAGCTAACCAACTCACTCTCGGTACACTAAGCTGAGGTGTTCAGTGTCTGCTCGGAATGAGCACGACAGGTACTTCTGACAGGAACTGAGGGGAAGGTGGATGTGAAGAAAAGAGAGGGGGCAGTTTGAATGCAAAGTCTGTCAGTTATTAATGCTCAGGGCTTTCCCCTGATTTTGAAAGATGCTGCCTTCTCCTATTGGCCAGGCCTGAAGAATGTATTGCAAATGCTACTGATTTGTTATAATACCATTAATGCTGCTTACTTTTTTAAGTCGGTGTTATGGTGCCCTTGCACTAATGTAAATCCTCTTGCCCTGGGCAAGTATGTATAATATTGCAGAATACTGTGAGATTACAGCTTAGCCTAATGCCACAAAAGTGCTTGTTTAAGCTGTACTTTTGAGATAATTGACAGGCTGCAGTTATAAACTAAAAGTGCAAGAACATGCACATATAATAAAAGTATATTTGTAACAACACCTTAAAAGAAACATTCCATAGAAATTAAGAAACAAAGACATTCTTAAGTTCTAGAGTATCAAAGGCTGTATTGCATTTCATCTTGGTGCATTAGGCATTTATTTACCGCTTCATAAATTTATTGGTGTTATTTTAAGCAAATTATAGCTATCAAACCATCAAATGTTCAAAGACGCAGTGCTGCAGGCTCGCTCGCTGGAAAAGGAATTCCCTTTAAGTGGTAATTTCTGGGAAGAGATGAGGTTTGCCTCAAAGACACAGGCCACACTCCAGCACTGCTCTGGAGAAGTCTGGTACTTCAAAAGAGGAAGAAGAGAATGATGGAAAAAAAGCAAAGAATAAAATGAACGATAGAGACGGAGCTTATTGATTCAGTGTTTTATTGTTGGTGGTTTAAGTGAGCAAGAAAAGAAAAACAAGGGCATTTTTTGTTGCTGAGGAAAAAAGCTTTATGGAGAGAGGAAGACAAAAGTTTTAAAAGCCACTGCTCACAGGATGTGGCAGCAGAGGTCCAAAGGCCAGAGCTGGTGGCTTTAAGCCCTGTAGTTATTATGTTTCTTAAAAGACCGAGGCAATGCAAAGGCCTGGAGCACAGAATGATTTTTAGATACAGCTCATGAAAAAGGTTGGGGAAGCAGAATGCAAGCTATTTGTAAGCTCTTTTTAACTGATAATAGTACAATAGTAGAAGTTTTGTTTTGTTTTTCATTTAATGCCAGAAACATATTCCAAAATGTTGGGACGAGGTATGTTTACACCTCTGCTGCATCACCTCTTCTTTTAGCAACACCTTAAGGAGGAGATAAACTGAGGCGTCAGCTGCTCAACAGATTAATTTGTCCTACTTTTCATTTCATAATGCAGTAAATGTCTAGCATGGGTGACAGGTCTGAACTGCAGGAAGACCAGTTTAACACCCAGAGTGTTTTACTACAGAGCCATGCCATGTATGTGCACGTGGATGGAAGCCTATGTTGCATAATTATACATTCTCTATCCTTACTACTGGACTTTCATAGATGTGCAAATTTCTCATACAATGTCCACTAAAAAAAATCCATGCCATCATGGATGCTAGCTTTTGAACTGTGCACTGACAAGAAGCCAGACAATCCCTCTCTTCATGCTACTTGAACGGTGAGGATGCACAGAACAGTTGCAATTTCTCCATATAGAGATTTCTCCAGATTCTCTTATTTCTACTGAAGATTTATCTAATTTATTATAAGTATTATTGTCATGGGTCTGTTACCCAGCATTTTGGACATTTCGGAAGTTTTTTATTTGATTATTCTTTGTGATCCCTGGTTTACTTCATATATTCTTTAGTGTAACTAGTTCTTAGTTGCTTTAGAGTTTAGTTCTTCCCTCAGCATCCAATCCTCTCGTGTCAAGTCCCTTGTATTCGGTCCATTCATGTGGCTGTGTAAGTGTTGCTTGTGCTTTGCTTTTAGTTTTGCTTCCTTTGTCTCATCTTCTGTGATTTAGTCCACCTGTGTCTTGTTCTCCCAGCTGTCTCCACTATAACTCTTTTGTGTATATGTAGCCACTGTTTGTCAGTGTCAGTATCTGTTTTGCTAGTGTTTTCTAGCTCTGGTATTTTTATAGTATGCCAAGTTTTAGGTTTCAGTAGTTTTTAGTTTCCTTTCACACTTTATGTTCATGTTTGTATTTTTTTGCTACCAGTTTAATAAATAATAATAATAATAATAATAATACATTTTATTTATAGGCGCCTTTCAGGGCACTCAAGGTCGTCTTACAGATAAAAACAAAGAAAGATAAAAAGAACCAAATAGAAAGCACAATTTCACAAAAAGCAAATGAATTAAAATCAAAACAAAAACAATTAAAAAAAAAACTATTTCACAAAAAAAACCCAAATTAATTAACACCAAGATAAAATTCAAACTTGCACAGTTACAGGCTAAAAGCTTGTTTAAACAGGATTTAAAAAGATGCATGTGCATTTGGGTCCTCAACACAAACACTTGGTCTGCACATCCCGCAGACCCTGACAATAACATTTTCTGTTTTTTTTTTTCTTTTTTTTTTTTTTTGAATTTTTCAATTTTTTTTACTTTTTTTTTTTTTTTTTTTTTGTAG
>VUQJ01044197.1:22603-40132 GCA_015108635.1 Andinoacara biseriatus
ATTAGTTTTTTTTTTTTTTTTTTTTTTTTTTTTTACTTGTTGGTTGATTAACCACAGTGTAATCCGCTCAGTCTTATTACTTGTGACAAAATTAACATCCACCCGCACATGAACGGTAATTACAGAAATGAAAGCTTGTTAACAGCCTTCACTAGACCACGGTCTTTCGCAACTAATTAGTCAGCAACATGGACACATGCACACAGAATCATACACAGGGGACATGTTACACGCATCTGCTCTTTAGCACCTTTCCCCATAGCGTTAGTCTGCTGATTCCAACCATTAGACCCATTAGAGGCCAATTAACACCAACACAAAGCTCCCTTTCTGTTTTATGGCACCATAAACAAAACCTGCAGGCTTGCCTTGGGCCCAGCAGAGCTCAACAGACTAATCCAACACAGAATAGGTTAATTCAGTAATATACTGGCTTTTAGGAGCATACACAACAGCTTACACCCTCCATCACATAGGCTTGCACATAAACCTCAGGCAACAGGCAGGACCAACGCACTGCACTGATTGCAGCCTATATGAAGTACAGAAAGGTCATAAAATTTTCTCTGTAATCGGCTTTTGCTTTATTCTTTAGGTTGTAAATTTATAGTTCCAGATCACAGTTCCCATCCAGTAACATATTAACCACATTATTCCCTTTATCTCAGCTGCATAATCAGTGGGTTGCGTGTCGCAGGTTTATGTTGTACCGATAAACCAGCCTCCAGGCTAGTCCCTATAGTCGGATTGGCTCAATAAAGAGGAAGCTGTTTGAAGTGCCTTATGTGGGTCAAACTGTGTCAGAAGAGGCCTAAAGAGAAGCGCAATAAGTGTCTTTTCCGCATGTTTAAGTAGTGCCCTATAGTGGGTTTGTGCAAACACTTGAGTGCGCATGCTGCAGCACGCCTCAGGCACGGGTAGTCCTGAGAGAAGAAACGGCATTGAAATCAGCGATAGTGAGAGTCGCGCTCCGCATTTACGACTTATTTTTGATGTCTTTCATCTTCCAAGAGTGTCAAATAAAGGCTGCACCTAACAGCTCGAGTTTAAAATGTGCGCAAGTGCAGCTGCGCAGTACAAGAAGTTTTAGGAAAAGAACATGTCGCTTTATACAGTCTAGAAAACACGATTATGTCACGTGCACTCAAACAACAACAAAAATAATACTACTAATAAAATAAAAATAATAATAATAATAAAAAATCCCAACCTGAAAGGTCTGGAGAGCCCACGGTGAGATCGCAGAGGACGGTCAGACACGTTATTCCCAACAGGAGCGTAAAAGTGACGGCTGAGAGAGTCCCATCTGAGAAGAACATCCTTGAAGCCTCACGTTTTTAGATTTTCTCCGAATCATCAGAAAGTCCAGCAGCACCAACAGCAGCAGCAGCATCGAGGTTCTGATTGTGAGCTGAATTCAGGAGATGTGCGTTTCCATGTCTCTATCCTTCCCTCAGCCTCCCACCACACCGCTGTGAGACTGAGACTGAGGTTACTCTCTGCCGGAGCCGTACAACAACTCTGTGCGCATTTCCAACTGCGTGCTGTGGAGGCTGGCCACCACCTGCGGGATCGACGCTCCCCTACATGGTCTCAAAGAGCCAGAGTTAGCTTTCTGTGTGGACTTTTTTTTTTTTATCTTAAAGGTGACATCTGTGTGGCCTGACTAACTTTAACTATTCGACTTGATGCACGTCTATGTTGATTTTCTATATTATATTTCTTTAACACTTTTTATCGCAGAGACAAGCTACTTTTGTAATCTGACAGCTGCACGCTATTTAAGGATCAATCTGATCAAACATGATACTTCGATTACATTAAACTATGCATCAGTACAGAATAACTGCCTATAAATCTAGCTCCACCACAACCAGACCACGCAAATGCTGCATACAACTTCTGACTTTTAGGTATTTTCTAATACCATTGCACTTCTATATAAATAACTGCTGCTGGATTTTGATCAGTACAATGTTTTGTACTGTGCTACGCTTTTCTGGACAGATTTTAGAACTACCAAACTTACTAAATTAAGCCGAGAGCTGATTGTCAAGCTGTGGAGCACTTAGCGCTCCACAAAATACCGTCATAATATCGTTAATATCATCATCTGAGATCAAGAAACTGGTTGTTTTAAAACTAGAGGATTTATACACTTCAACAGACTCAACCAAGATGTGATGGAACGGTTTCGCCATCTTGTGGATATCTTAATGCACTACAGAGTGGCAAATTCGCGTTTCAATGACGTTTGACCCACACGCTCTTCCGTCGAATTTCACACGCGACAACGGAAGGTCAATCATGGCAGCCTGCACCAAAAGGCTGGATAGATTTATAATTTCACTGAGGTTACTGCGAAACCTGCAGCTCCACAATGAGCGTAAGTAAATTTAACAGCTTAAAAAAGTTTTTATTATCATATAACTGTACCATTTCCTATCAGGACGTAGGAAACGTAGCACTTGTGTTCACTCTGAGCTAACGTAGCTAGCGCTAAAATGAACCGCACCAAAGAACATGCTTGACCCCTTAGGTTTAGAAATAACAGATGACAAATAAGACGGTTTTAGTTTCTTCTTATTTTCAGGGTTTCTGTCTACATCGCCGTGTTTCCGTGCTGCTGGGAATGACACCGAGTCGCCTAAATTCGTCCCTCCATCGAAACCTGTCATCGTAGACAAGACCCAGACTGTGGCATCTCTCCGAAAGTATGATCAGACGCCTCAAAAGCTCAGTGGCATTCACATATTTGTGCTAATCTTTGTGTGAAGTGTGTTTGTGTTTTAAATACTGTGCCGCATGCTCCTCTTTTCTCAGGTTTCTGAGCCCAGAGTTCATCCCTCCTAGACAGAGAACAGATCCTTTTAAGTTTTCCATCGAGAGGAAAGATATGATTCGCAGAAGGAAAGTACTCACCATTCCTGAATTTTATGTTGGTAAGAAACTAAACTATCAGGTACAGTACCATTGAATATTGAGGAGTTTGAATAGTTTTTCCTTAATGTATAAATATCTCTGTATTTTTGAATTGGTTTCAGGGAGTATTCTAGCTGTGACTATGGCAGATTCCAATGCTAACGGGAAAAGTAACCGCTTCGTTGGCATCTGTATCCAGAGGGGAGGAAAAGGGCTGGGGGCCACGTTTGTTCTGAGGAACATCATTAATAAACAAGGTGAGGTTTTTTTTGTTTTGGAACACGTCTTCTGAAAGCAGATGATAGGGCAGCCAGACAGTGATGAGGTGTGCAGTAGGGGTGACAGATGCTTTCAAGGTGGGGGTGGGATTACATCGGGGGCCAGCTCTGAACCCCTTCTTGTTGGCTATAGTGATGGACAGGTTGACAGGTGAGGTCAGGCAGGAGTGCCCATGGGTTATAATGTTTGCAGATAACATTTTTATTTGTAGTGAGAGTAGGGAATAGATGGAAGAGACCCTGGAGAGGTGGAGCTGTGCTCTGGAGAGAAGAGGAATGAAAGTTTGTAGAAGCAAGACAGAATATATGTGGGTGAATGAGAGGGAGGTAGGTTGAAATGTGAAAATGCAAGGAGTGGAGGTAGTCATGATAGAGGAGTTTATACCTGGGGTCAACCATCCAAAACAATGGACCGTGCACAAGAGAGGTGAAGAAGAGAGTTCCTGTGATTTGTGACAGAAGGATAGCAGCAAGAGTTAAAGGGAAGATTTACAAGATGGTAGCGATACCTTCTATGATGTATGGTTTGGAGACATAGGCACTGAGAAAAAGACTGGTATAAGAGTTGAATTTGTGAAGATTTTTGTTGGGAGTGACCAGGATGGACAAGATTAGAAATGGGTATATCAGAGCGGTAACTCAGATTGAGCGGTTTGGAGACAAAGTTGAAGCAAGGCTGAGATTGTTTGGACATGTGTAGAGGAGGGATAATGGCTATATTGGACAAGAGAAGTTAAAGATGGAGATGCCAGGCAGGAGGAAAAGAGGAAGACCACAGGGAATATTCATGAATGTTGTAAAGGAGGACATGCAGGGTTGGTATGACAGAGGAGGATGCTTGTGTCATAGGGTGAGATGGAGGCAGATGAGCAGCTGAAAAAAAGAGGTAGAAGCAGGAGTTAATGACATTTTCTAATAAGGTAGGACTGCTTGGTTTTGGCAAAAGTTATACTTGTGAATAATTTGGTCATTAGTGAGATCAAGATTATTAAACGCAATGCCTCATTCATTTTAGAAACACCAAAGTCTGTTTAAAATCTTTAAACAGTAAAATTTCCTAGAACTTTGAGTGTAATTTATCTGACAAACAGATAGAAAACATGGGGGGGGGGGAAGTAGAGGTGGTGGGGATTCATAGTCATCTGGTTGAGAGTTGAGCTTAATTTAGGATTCTGCATTGAATCTGTGCAGAGCCTACATACACAAGTAGCCGATACCGTTGCCAGCATTTGTACCTTTCCAGACTGTGTCAATGCGACGCATTGTTTAATTTCTAAGGAGGTGCACATCAGGTTACAGCATAGGATTTCAGAAGTTTTCCATTATGACCTGTCTACAGTATAGCTTTAAGACAAGTATAAATCTGCTGTTAGTGTAGAACAAGGAGGTGTTTTTGACCCAGAAGGCAGTCTCTGCATGTGCAGACAAAGGCTATGCGGGGCCTAGGTGGCAGGAGAGTGGCGTTGGAAGATCTGCATGGTAGCCAGTGGAAGAACAATGGAACGCCACATGCCTCAGACCAAGACAGCTGGGGGTTCCTGGGAACCACTTGGCATCAAAGGACAGTGTAATGGTTGCAGCCACTTCCACAGTTAACCTAAGGATCGTTGTTAAAATGAATAATAGGAATTTATGTAGGCTGTTTAGTTTTCATAGTTTACTGAAAGCCAAAATCTGAATTGAAAATAACTAGGGCCGGGACTTTAACACGTTAATTTCGATTAATTATAAAGATTTTTTATAAAGATCCTAAAATACTTAAATTCTGAATGACTATAATAGCACTTTGCCCAATCGATTGGTTTAATAACAATTAAATAAAAAATCAAAAAGCAATAAACATGTTTGTTATTAAGCATATATGTCTATTCATTCAAAATTAGTAGCAAATTTTTTTAATTGAAAGTGTTTAATTTGTTGATAATTTGTTTGCAATTAATTGGGATTAATTAATTACCGACCCTGTAATTAACTCGATTAAAAATTTTAATTGAGTCCCATCACTAAAAATAACATTTAATTAGCTGCTCAGCTCAAATGCTCAGTTATAGCACTTGTCAGTAGTTTCTGTTAGTTTTTCCCCTCTTTGTGTTTGTCCCTAATTTTAAGTCATAAAATAAAATCTTGCATTTCAAGCTAATCCCATGTCACACTTCTTATTTTGCTGGCCATGTTCGCATGCCAGAAAAATGAATTTTGCTTGCATTATGTCAGAAGCTTGAAGTTAATTTGAAAAGTTTAGAACTTTAACACAAAGATCTTGCAGATGCAAAAAGGCTGTCAGGTTGAAGTGTTTGGCCAGGTGATCATCAGGTAAAACTTGTGTTTTAATAATGTATGTCTGCATATTTGGCACAGGTGTGGAGATGTGCTATGAGCTCTACAGCCCTCGTATTCAGAAGATTGAGGTGCTGAAGCTCGAGAAAAGACTGGATGACAACCTGATGTACCTGAGAGACGCTCTGCCCAAGTACAGCACTGTGGATCCCGAAATGAAGCCAGTGCCTTTCTCGCCTACTGGAGAGGTGCCTGTCAACGAGGTGAGAGAAGTTCAAGGTGCACCCAAACAGCTGGATCAAGTTGGGTTTCTCCAAAGCAAATTCATCCAATGTACCTAATGTTAAAGTAATTGTAATAAAGCTTCATTTGTGATCACTGATGCTAATAAGGTTATTTTTATTTCTGGTAATACTGAAATAAAATGGTGTGGGAGGTGAGGGAGTTGATCTTAAAGGACAGAATTATAAATGATTAAACTTTTTCATGAGTTTCAATAAGTGTTGAGCGCAGCCCAGTTCAGCCTGTTAACAGACGGAAGATGCAACAATAAAACTGCAGCATGGTGAAACTGAAAATGATTAAAGTGTTTTTGTCCGTTCTCCAGATCAAGGTAAAGATGCGCCCAAAGCCGTGGTCCAAACGCTGGGAACGGTCAAAGTTTAACATCAAAGGCATCCGCTTTGACCTCTCCCTGACCGAGGAACAGATGGAGCATGCCCAGAAGTGGGCACAGCCCTGGCTGGAGTATGACATGCTGAAGGAGTATGACACCTCCAAACTGGAGGAGCAGATCCTCAGTGAAGTCCAGCAGGAGCTGAACAAGTGAACAATTGACTTTTCAGACATTTTTCACTTTTGCCATCGATGCAGACATTTGCAGAATTGGGGTAGGAGGTTGTTATGGATGTGAAACAAATCAAGTTTTATTCCAAATGGTTTATAACAGCCACACCTCTTGTCTATAAGAAAGAGCCAATACAGAAGTGTTAAAAGGAATGTCTTCTTTATTTCTGTATATCAGTCTGCTGTAAAGTTCTTCCAGTGTCACAGACCTTAACTGTGGCATTCACAGTATGTGGATATTAAGTGGCTTCTGTAATAAAGCTAATTAACCTTGCAAGCTTTATGCTGGAATTTGATTGTCTTGTTATGGAATGTGTTCTTTGTTTGGAGCTGTGACACCAGGTGGCGCTGTTTCTCTACTCATGTTGCACCCATTAGCAGTTACATAACCCACACAGTGTTCTGAGGGTTACTTCTGCCCTGCTAAATAAACAAGTAATGTTTTATTTAAACAAACAACGACAGGCCGATTCCAAACAAGCAGGTTAACTGAGTTTTTTTGGGTGGATTTTTCCATCAGTTCATGTTCTAATGGGTTTATGGGTTAAACCTGGCTCCTGTACCCAGAACCCTGGTATTCAGGGAGCACACACCAAAGGCACCCGGTAGTGTTTTACTGCTGTGGATGGAAAATTGTGGTGTTGAGATGGTATGTTAGAGCGTCAGTTGGGTAGTATAAAAACACTTGGACTCCTTATGTTATGTCTGCTCCCTGTGAATCTGTGTGAGAGTGTGTGTGTGTGTGTATATAAACACGCTGAATGAGTCCTTGCACTCTAATTTCTCCATATTACAGGATGAGATGTGGAGAAAATGGTCTCTAATACAGGCGTAGCAGATGTTTGCTGAGCTCATTATGGACCACACAGATTCCCTGTGGAGAGGGAGAGAGAACGGAATACAGAGAGGATTCGTGTTACATTTAGGGTCATGGAGTGGTAGAAAGCCTTTAACGGTGATATACGGTAATTCACAAGGGTATTGGCTAGCGTTAATGATTTTCTAATTGTTTTAGTCAAATTGCTAAATATTCTGCACCTGTTGAACAAATATGTTTCCACCTCACTTCAGTGTTGTATACACTCTGTTTGCTCCAGCTAATTTATTCTCTGCCTAATTAGATGTGACCTGCAGCAAAGAAAACCAACTCCATTTGCTTCTGTATACAGTAGACTTGAGTTCCTGTCCTGCACATCGTCATTACACTACCTACTGAACCAGCAGGCCCTTTCACCTTTTTCAGTATGTCTGTCTGAGACTGAAGTTCCCATGTGGAGGCAGCAACAGAAATGTTTACATTGCAGCACATTACCAAGCCTTTAGAAGTACTCCACGGCGACACCGCTGAACTGGTAAACCAGCAGAAACCGCAAAGTTGCACAATCCGTGTTTCTGCTTTAGGGAGACTTCTCGCCAGTGTGTCTGTGTGTGTGATCTCAACTGTATGTGCCTCCCCTGCCCTCAGGTTGACTGCTGCACCTGGAGTGAAGTTAAATCCCTTTGGCTGGGAAAGGAGATCAAACACCACCCCCCTTCTTTCTCTGTCTCTCTCTTTCTCACACACACACACAGAGCAACTTGCAGACAGGCTATCATATCAGCCCTCCATACAGACAGACACTCTAAACAGTGCCAACTATAAATGTCTGGGGCAACCTGTCTGTCAGTCCTTATGTTGAAACCAGATACACTCCATTCACAGTTGATGTGGAATTGGGGTGGGGCATGCAGGTTTGAGGAGACATAATCCCACCCCTCAATAATATCCAACTGCAAAGCATGGAGGGCTGATGATAGCTACAGTGCCACACACCACTATGAAGGTCAGTGTAGGAATGCAGGGAGGGACATACTCTTCTAATCTGTCTTCCTCCCTTTTGCTGGTACTCCCACGACCTTCATCTCCTTTTCTCTCCAAGGTGGGATAGCTCTTGAAAAGCAGGCAGGTTGATGAATTGTAGAGGATGTGAGGGTGTGCAGCAACTCCCACAGATTGAGATTTTTGAAGTAACCAGATACACACCATTCACATTTGCGAGGTAATGTCTTCCACTGGGCCAATATAGCGCAGTCTCACTCTACCATTCAGATTGCTGAGCTCTAACATCTCTGTCATCTTGTGATTTCTTATTCTCCCGTCTGCAGGCCCGGGGAAATTAGTTTCACTCTCTGTATCTCTGTCAGGGAGCATGAACTGTGTTTGAGCAGTCTGTGTGTGTGTGTGACAAGTGCAATGGAATACTGGGCCACCCATAGGCCCCAGGTAAATTACACCCTCTCACTGTGTGCATGTGTGCTTACACATGTGTGTATGTGCTCCTTGGGGCCACCCATAGTCCTAGGTAAATTACACACTTGAGTTTCACCATATGTTTCCAGTGAAATGACAGAACTGTCTGCTCCTCTCTGACTGTCCCACGGGGCTGACATGAGTTCCTGCTGCCATCACTCTCTTTGTTACACACACACAAATACACAGACAACCTGACAGTGCGACAGCTGTTAGGAAACATTACATTGCAAGCAGCTGATAGCTGAAGTTGAACAGGCACATATCAAAGTCTTTTTAATAGCGTGGTCCCGTGCAGAGTGGGTCGGGCAGTGCTACTGCGGTCAAGGGTTCACTTCCAGTTGGGGCCAAGTATCCCATCCCAGAAATGTTCCACCAAATGGAACATGCTCAACAGTAGTTTCGGGATTATTCATGCAGTGGCAGTGGAACAAGGATGACTGTACAGGGCAAGAAAAGAAAATATTTCAGACATTTAAGTTTCCACTCTAGCCACTTTATTATGTATATCTGTTTGACCGCTCCTTAACCAGATATCTAATCAGCCAATCACATGGCAGCAGCTCAGTGCATTTAAGCATGTACGTAGACATGGACAGGGTGACCTGCTGAAGTTCAAACCAAGTATCATGATGGGCAAGAAACTGTGATTTAAGTGACTTTGAATGTGGCATGGTTGTTGGTGCTGGACAGGCTGGTCTGAGTATTTCAGAAACTGATGATCTACTGGAGTTTTTCCACACAATCTCTAAGGGAAAAATGCCTTGTTGATGCCAGACGTCAGAGGAGAATGGCCAGACTGCTTCAAACTGATAGGAAGACAACAGTAACTGAAAAATGTTCATTATAAACAAGGAATGCAGAAAAGCATTTCCTAAAGCACAAGATGTTGAATCTTGAAGCAAATGTGCTAACGCAGCAGAAGACCACACTGGGGTCAGAAACCACAAAGTATGCAGTTCACAGAATATCACCAAAACTGGACAATACAAGATTGGAAAATCATTGCCTGGTCTGATCAGTTTTAATTTCTACTGCAACATTTGGATGGTAGGGTCAAATTTTAGCATAGACATCATGAAAGCATGAATCCGTCCTGCCTCGTCCCAATGGTTCAGACGGGTGTTGTAATGGTGTGGGGGATATTTTCTTGGCACGCCTTGGATCCCTTGGTACCGAATAAGCATTGTTTAAATGCCACAGCCTACCTGAGCATTGTTGCTGACCATGTCCATACCCATCTGCTGATAACTGCTTCCAGCAGAGTAACTTTCCATGTTACAAAGCTCGAATCATCTCAAAAAGGTTTCTTGAACATGACACTAAGTTCATTGTATTCAAATGGCCTCCACAGTCAACAGACCTCAATCAAGCAGAGCATCATTTGGTCGATCGGGAGATTCAATTAGATTAAAAAAAATGTTGCTATCAGGTCAACATGAACCAACATCTTGGAGGAATGTTTTTGGCGGTTCTGAAGGCAGAAAGGGTCCAACCTGATACTGGCAAAGTGTACCTAATAAAGAGGTCAGTGAGTGTATAATGTGTTCATATGTGCCAGTATTTTCTTTTAAACCAAAACAAACTGGCCTGCTGCTTAAAAATACTCTGAAAACCAAATGGATATTTTTCTGCAGATGTAAATATTTACACACTCAACAATCAGCTAATACGTTAAAATACAACATTACTATTTAGATTACATCTAGGAATAGCTACAGCATTTATATATTTGAGCGTGTGTTTAAGCTTTTCCAGAAAATAATGCGTGAAATATGTGAACACATCGAAAGATGTCTTCAAAAGGATCATATTGTCTTGGAGCTGAAAGCTACTTGTGGCTTGGATTCGTAATGAATAATGAGAGTCACAAGAAACACACCACTGGTTCAGTCTGGGCCAGAACTGTAAAACTGAGGAGAGTTTTCCAGCTTCACACTGCAGACCAAAGTCCCCCTCAGTCATATGACTGGAGGAACACTGTGTCCAGAACTGAACTGAAAATAACACTTAAACCTTTTGTTTGAAGGCAGTCCCATTATCAAAATAGTCACAAGGTGTGATGACTAAGGAATATAATACAGCCGGTACAACTGTTATGCATTGATTGTGTGTCCTGGGGACATAAGCATAAAGATGAAAGGAAAAACAATGTGTGCTTCAGACGCATTCATTCACAAACCTATTATGTATTGACACATGATATTTCTGCCAACCTGAACAGCATTCCTGTCCATGCATGCAGGTCGCAGCTGTCTGAGTTTGACCTTGATGGTTGTGTATCTTATCCAGTTATATTTTGACTATTTTCTACTTTTAGGGTGTCCCTGTCAGCATGAAGTCCAAGGTAGGAGCACCCAAGGCTGTTTGGTGCATTCTTTACATTTTGTCAGTATTAGTGTTTTTCCAGCCAGCTTGTGTTCACTTGTGGTTTATTGCAGAGGACATAATCCAGAATAAGATGATGAGTTTTCTTCCTCTCGGGTCATGATATCCCTGCCTGGTAATTGTTTTTAAAACAGTCATGAGCGCTGACTCAAAGTTCGCTTCTGCTTTGACGCAAGGAAGAGTTACTGTGGCGGAAATATTAGCAGTTTGACTTCCTTCCCTCTGGGAGGCGCCCTTTGTCTTCATGCTACACCTGTGTGTGGCTCTCAGTTCCCCTGCACAGCTGGTCTTCTTCTCTCCTGAGCTGTAATTGCAGCTCTGTCCTGGGAAAAAGAGGGAGGAAATCCCAGAGCTTTTGCCTTGCAACAATGACAATAAAAAAGAGGTGAGGAAAAGAGGAAGAAAGCATTTCAGTTGAGATAAAAGAGGGACCGAGGCTTAGGGGGAAAAAAAAGAAAGAAGGGGAGGTTGAGGACTGCTGGCTCAGGAGTGCAGGGAGAGGTGGAGGTAGAGATGAAGGAAAATGGAGGTGGAGGAGGGATGGTGCTGGTGATGGTAGTAAAGTCTTGAGTTTATTAACCTCATTTAGTTGAGAGGAAGAGAGCGAGGGGAAGGGGAGAAATGGTGTGTTCATACTGTGAACGCAAGGCTGGCGTTTACTAATGAGGGCTGCAAATGTGCACGCATGCGTGTGCATGCGCGCACACACACACACACACACACACACACACAGTCTTACTTTACTTAGCTCATTCCCTTGCTCATACCAAATTCACCTTGATCTAATGCCAAGTATGCAGGAAGAACACAGATTCACAGCACTGGGTAGCAATAGCTCCATCTGACTGCCTTAGCTCCATTTTTTTTTTTTTTTTCACTCATATCAAGCAGCAGCTGAAAAGCTGTTGATATAAATAGAGAGAAAGCTGCCGAGGCACATAATCACTGATTCCCAGACAAACCGCACTGCTTTAGATCATGACATTCTGGACCATATAATTTCTCATGCATTGCCAATGTATTATACATGCAACAGAGACTAAAAGAAACACACGTTTATGGAAAGTGTAGACTCTTTCTTACTCCAGAATCACTCCGGAAGGCCACTCTTTTGTATGTGGGAGGGAACCAAAGGATTTAGAACAAAACCCATGCCAGTTCTATGTTGCAAGGCCATGGGTCAAGAAGGTTAACAAACAAGTGATTTATATAAGGTCTTGTGAGGTAACATGGCCAACTCTGTTTGCTAAGGTTAAAACTGACTCAAGAGAAAGATCCCCAATAGAAAATGATTAAAAAAAAATAGTATAGTTTTTAAAAAGTTAATTACATTGTTCTAATATAATAATACAAAATTTATAAAAACATCAAATTAGAGTTCACATCTATCTGGATGTTCACAGATTTTGGACTAAATAAAGGCCCACTTTGGGGGCAGGAGCTGGATGCTTCAATTATATACACTTGTGTATACAATCCACCCCTCGGCAGATTAATGCATAAAGAGACTTCTAGTGTTAAATTTTGTACATACATCTTCCTGAACGTTGGAGCTCGAGCATGCAAATGTTTCGGGGGCATAAAGCCTCTAGATGTTCATATTTTGTGGTTAGTGACCAGGGATGGGAAGTGATACAGACACCATTATCCAATCAACGTATCAATCCAGTTCCTTATTGCGGTGCATGATTGGGAAACAGTAGCAGCTGCACTTGTGGTGCACACATACACAGAGCATCAAATACATGGCACTCCGGGAAGTGAATCCCATGTTGTGCAGTAAGATATTTCATGTTTTTGGTGTTTCCACCATCACATTACAGACATTGCAGCTAGCACTGTTATTATCTTTCTTTCTGAAGCAATGCTTTGGAACCCTTTGTCCTCTCAGCCACGGCTTCTATTTAATGGCAACGCTAGACGTGCATGTATGAAATTGTTGATTTGCAGTGTGCATTGCCAGCACCCGCATGCACTGATAAAGGAATTGATGAGCTCAGACACACAGGATTCAGATGCTTTGGAAAATGTGGAACCGGTTCTCGAGCGGCGCCGGTTTTTGATTTCCATCCCCATTAGTGACAGGATCACATATCTCGGCGTAATTTCTTTATATCAGCGGTACTACTGATATCAACTAAAACAGTTGCTGTTTATGTCTGTTGGTGTTTCCAGATCAAAAGGCTGTTTGAACACAGTTGTACATTCAGTTTCAGACAAGACAGAGCCCACCCCATTCATCCATTATGAACGTCGAGCGCTAATGGACACAAAGAATGCACACTTAAGACGCTTGCTGAAGACGAATGGGTGAAGATGCACTCTGAACTATTGACAAATGGCGTGAAACATACACACACCATGGACACACGCACTTAGAATTCACAGCAAAGATAGATAGCACAGAGAAGATGCTCCCTGAACTGAACTGTAGCTGACAAATGAGCCGACACCTCAGTGCATGTACTGACCCCCTGCTATGGCTGACGATGGGTGGGTTATTTTGTGATTTGACAAGGGGTTAAGAGACCATTTCTTCACCTTCATTCTTCTGCTGATTGTTAGAGCCAGAGATAAACTATCCACCCCTCTTTTTTTTTTATGTGCTATTCATTTTCTTTAGGCGATGTCAGGTCAGTTTTATTTATGGAGCGCCAAAACCACAAATTAGCATACATACACAATTTAGGTATGTAGAGGGAAAAAAATAATGTGATTCAATAAGTGTGATTGAATCACACGATGAGTGGTTAAAAAAGCACAATGTCAGCTCTGTGAGTGAAAGCCAAACACTCTTCGATCTGATACAGTAAGCCCTCTATCATCTGGATCTTTGAGCAGGTAAAGTATAAACTAATTAGCAAATATTTGACCCAATAACAAACATCTGTACTGGCAACCCCCGAACCCATCAGTCGGGCGCTCAAAGTTTGATCTTAAAGAGCTGTGACCGGCCATTCAAGGCAGCTTTGAACCGTTTGTCTGCGTGTCAATACACTGCCCATTCACCATGTTTCACACACACGCTATCATTAAACTTTTGACCCTGCCGCGTCTGTCACTCCTTGACAAAACTCTGTTCTTTGAGCTCTGTGACTACTGTTTGAGCAGCGGTCAGCTCTGTCACATTAAGTTTACTTATCTTGTCATTATTGTTTGGTTGTCATTATCTGTCACACACCTAAGGGTGTAGGTTAGCTGTTGTACATTGTAAGTGCACGATGACAAACTGCAGTACTGTGTAAAAGTCTTGGAAAAGTCCTCATTCTTTATATTTTACTAGGAAAATGGGAAATGGAATGAGAAATGCATTATTTATCTCGTATTTGGGAAATTCTTTCTAATAATAAAATAAAAATTTTAACAATGTATTTAAATTTAATAGGCAAGCTTTTTTTTTTTGTCATTTCTTCAAGTATTTTTTTTAGGAATAATTCTCCAGGTTCCTTGAATGATATTCCCAGCTCTCCTTTGGATCTTGGCTGCCTTTTGTTCTCTTCTCCATCAAAATAATCCCACACTGTTTCAATAATGTTGAGGTCTGGGCTCTGGGGAGGCCAATCCATAATTGATGGTGTTCCATTGTGTGCTTTTCTATCTAGCTATACTTTTGCGGCTTTGGTAGTGTGTGTCTCATTGTCATGCTGACAAATGAAGCTGTTGCCAGTAAGATACTTTCCATATACCGCAGTATTGGATAGTGGATCAAAATTTGACGGGAGCTCCAAGCCATGACAGAGCCTCCACTGTGTTTTACAGGTAGCTGTAACTCCCTCCTGACCTCCTCCAGACCTGTTGATGACGATTTGAATCAAAAGTTTCAAATTTGAATTCACCACTCCATCAGACCTGTTGTCACAGACTTTCTGTCAAGTTCTTGTGTATTTTAGACATACCTTAGTCTTTTCTTCCTGTTTCCCTTCCTTAAGAATGGCTTCTTGGCAGCCGTCCTTCCAATGAGACCATGTCTGATGAGGCTCTGGCAAACAGTAAATGGATCAGCTGAAAGGACAGATGCATCTCTCAGGTCCCGTGGAAGGTCTTTGCTGGATATTTTCCTGTTTTGTAAGAACAACACTTTCAGAGAGTAGCCTATTGCTTCTTCTTCTGTCCAGTTTCCTCAGAAATCTTGAGGTCACACTGTACACCATGCTGAGATATGCCAAGTTTTTGGGTAACAGCTTGCAAAAATATTATTTTATGCCTGTCAAACTGTGTTCTTTGGCATTTTTGTTGTTGTTGTTGTTGTTGATTCAACTAAAAAAAAATTAGAACAAATCTTTTTTTTGTGCAAGGTTGCTAGTAACAAAGTGCCTGAAGATAAAATATTTAAAATATTATTTTCTAAAGTTGTCTGTTGTGTGTAGACACAACACTTGTTCATCCCTTGAGTTAGGTGCCCATTTTATGCTTCAGTGGTTCAAAGGTCAGTGTTAAGCGGCTTAACACACAAACAGAAACAACAACAACAACAAAAAACATTCAAGGTCAAGGACTGGAGTGAAAATGAGTGAAAAAGCAGCCAATGTCCAAAGACAAAACATTGAAAGACCTTCAGAAAGATTAGAGAACTATTGCTAAAGACCACCTTGGCATCAAAATATACGGAAATGAGGTGTGGCTCAAGATTTTTACACAATAATGTATCTGAGTAGCCCTGTCAAAATTACGCACCATTAACCTGCAATATGTCAAAGTAACAAATTACTAAGATCTGCTTCACAGCTCATTACCACGCAGTAATAGAAGACAATTTAGCTGTTTTATTGGTAATATTGCTTAACCATCAATGAAACAACCTGGCTTACATAATTGTAGGCAGTGAAATATCATATACTTTGAGACAGTCACACCTGTGGGGGGCTTGATGTTGTATGTTGGGTGTAGAATAGCTGTTTCCGTGGTTTTACTACAGCTTAGCCAGCTGATCACTCTGATAACAATATAGTATCCATTACTCGATGCTCAATCCAGCCATCTAGACAAATAACCTAGAGGTCATGGCCTCTCAGTCATTCAGCCACTATCCCAAGCCAACCGCTGGCCAACACCACTCAATACCCCAGGTCCAGTTTCCTCATCTGTATCAACCCCCATCCCTCTGATCTCCACCACGGTCCCAATAGTAATGTCTGGATTGGGGGCTGTTGGCGCCTAACCAGCAGCAGATGTGGCTCCGCAGAGAACACCGGCCCTCATTAACTTCAATGGATTTCCTAATGCGACAGCTACCATATTTCATTTACCGCGCACACAGACCCCAGCGGACCTGACGGGGCCAACTGATACTTCCATTCTCCTGCAGTGGTGCAGAGTGGTAGTGAGGGTGGAGGGATTGGTTGGTGGTGGTGGTGGTGGTGGTGGGGGGGGGGTACACTGAGAGTGAGGGGGTGAGGAGATGGGGAGTGTGGGGATGTCAGAAACCAGAGCAGAAGACCTGACCCCTCTTACTGAGAGGAAATCAATTAATTCAAGCTTTTTACAGCGCTGTGCCCGAGAGAAGTGGCTGCAGGAAAACGTTAAAGGTAACACTGAGAACTTGCAACACGGCATTAAATCAAAAAGAGAGGAAGGGATAAAATGAGAGTCGGAAGGCAGACGGAAAAGGATAGCGGAAGAGATAAAAAGAGAAAAACATGGATGCTAAGGGAGACTGATGCAGATCCTGGTCCTGGGTCTCATTGTTCCTGTACACGTGAGTGCACAGCTGGGGGAAAAGAGGGAAATGGGGTACAGATGTACTGTATCAAACACAGAGCCCTGAACTTCAGTAGATACATTATGATGTGCTCCCCTGCTGCACTCCTTTTCCAAACATCAAAACCTCCTACCTTTCTCACCCTTCTAGCTACTGCTCCTCCCTCCTCCTTCCAGCACACACACCTGATTGCCCCTTTTTAATACACTAATATCCGCAGTCTGCCCCAAGTTTTTTTTTTTTTTCTTTCTCTCTGGCAGTAGGCTGCATTCATTTGACTTTGCTCACTTTATTCTCCTTATTTAACGGACGCAGCAGGTATCAGGCTTTGCCAGCAAGTTGTGGCCTCCTTTGAACTGCATGTTTTAAAACCTACCTAAGCACACATACAGATGTAAGCTGTAGCAATGTCCAGCCTTAATGACATGGGTATATTATCATGCCCCAGACGACAGTTTATCACAGCTGTTCACACTTTCCCCCACCTCTACTTCCACATTCCTTTAATGCGCACATACAAATCATTATGAGAGAACATATGGAAGTCGAAGGGGAAGCATGGGAGGGTAGGAGAGCACTGTGCCCCCTGAATCTTCAGGATTTACCCTCTTTCAGGATTGCAGGGGAGCAGGGTGGACTAATGCGGAACAGGGGTATCAGTAGAGGCACTGAAAATGGGAATGGCCATGACCCTCTTCTCCTTTAACTAGAGAGCAAGACAGAGAGGGAGAGAGAGAGAGAAAGAGAGAGAGAGAGAGAGACAGAGAGAGAGAGAGAGAGAGAGAGAGAGAGAGAGAGAGAGAGAGAGAGAGAGCTTACTTATTTTAAGC
>VUQJ01044197.1:75321-86135 GCA_015108635.1 Andinoacara biseriatus
GGGGTGAAAAAAAAATAAAAAAAAAAAAAAAAAAAACAATCAGCAAGGGATTCTCAGGTGTGCAAAAAGTGCTTTGCAGGTAGAGGGAGGTGCAGGTCTTGACTGTGGCGTGCTGACAGGCTGAGGAATTTCACCTCGGCGAGTGCTGCACACACAGGCGGTGCTCTGTAGCACGTTGCCAATAAATCTGTGTTTTACAAATGCCATATTTTTAGTTTGGCTGCCTGACAACATTCCGTATGTGTGGTGGGGGGGGGAACATTTTTGTTTGGAGGGGGGAGTCCTGCTATGTTGCTTAAAAGGTGGGGATGTGGAATGTCGGAGCCAACTGGTGATTATTTTTCAGAATAATGGAAATAAATTGTTTGTCAGAGCCTGGATAACGCATGATGTGCTTATACATAAATATTCTGATCAAGTTCTATACAAAAAGTCTTAGTGAAGTTTAAGGAAGGTTGGGCTACAGATAAAACTGTATTTATTCTTTTCATTCAAGTTTCAAGTCATCGTAACCCTCTTGGGACTGATTTTGAAGGAGGTAAAAAAAAAAAAAGGCTGCATAAGCTGCGTAATTCTCTACGATCAAGATTTTTATTATTGTCAAAGAAATAACCCTGCTGTTATTTTTCCAAGAGATGAAGCGTTATTTGAAGTTTCGTTTTGTTTTTGTTTTTGTTTTTTTTTGCCATTAATGAACAAAGTAGTTTAGCTTGTAGAAAGAGACTGCAGACAAGTCATTCTGTAAGAATGTGCATCCTTAGTATTACTGTGTAACTGTTACTGTGTTTATTACCTGTTGTACATCGTAGGGCTTAACAGACCCTGCAGGGCTCACTGTTTGTGGAGCTGAATCACCCTGATACATTCATCTTTTTAATCCCTTGGATAAATATTTCAGAACGTCTTCATTTGTGTGTGACAGATTCTCAGCTCCTTTTTCTGTTCATGAATTGCAATAAACAAAACACTACATGTGGTGTGAGTTTGTGGTATTTGGTCTCATTTGTTCTCATAAGAAGGATTGTGTAAGTTTTTTTTCTTTCAGGGGAAAGTGATGTGCTAGTCTGCTAAGTAAGAGCCGGTGAATAGCAGTACAGTAACATGCATGGAGAACTTTATTATTTAACTAAAGGAATCTCAAGTAGAATTTAAGTACTGTGGGTTATGGCACCATAATGCAATGTGTTTCCTATTAAAGCCATTATGAAGTGTTTTACAGCCTCCCAGTTTTTGTTTTGTTATGGCATATCTGCAGTGGTTAAACAAAATCACTGTGTTGCACATCTGCTGCTTTTCTTAGGGACATCTGTGTTGCAGCTTAGTGTGTATATGACACTGTATCGCTATTAATCAAGTATATCAGAATAAACATGTAGTGAATAGAATAATCACTTCACTGTAGCTGTAGATGGCTGTAAAGTCATTTTAAGCGTTATGTGTAATATCTGTGAAAAGCCAAAGCTTCTTTATATTCCTAGAGTTGTGTTTTATTGTTTTGTCATTTATCAGTCTGGCTTGTAAGGCCATGGCAGAAGGGTGGACACACTGTTTGGCAGTTAAATAAAGTATTAAGCCAACACAAATAAATACAAAATTAATGAAGTGTACAAATCAGTAAGATCAGTGGTATAGGGTGTGTATGGGTGGAGGTGAACAAGAGGCAGGATGGAGTGCCAACCACAACTTTATAGTCTGGGAACGGGGCCCAGGTGTTCCCTGTCAACACTGACGAGCCACCCACGTAAATCCTGGAACACGTGCAGTGGAAAAGACACTTATGCATCAGTGTACCTGCAGAAGGAAAGAGGTGACAGCTTTACTCATTTAAATACATAGTTTTCAACATATGGGTCGCAATCTAAAACACTGCATAAACTTATTCTTCTCATACTTTATAGTGCAGTCACTTTTATGGCCATTTGGCTTAGTTCGTATTGATGCGATATCATCATGTGATCGCAACATATTTATCAACAGCCCATGCACATCTCATGTTCCACCACATCCCAAAGGTGCTCTGTTAGATTGAGATCTGGTGACTGCGTTGACCATGTGAGAACAGTGGTCTGATTGTCACGTTAAAGAAACCGGTTTGACAAGCATCCATCAGGAGATGGGTACACTGTGGTCATGAAGAGAAGGACATGGTCAGCAACATATAGGCTCATATAGGCTCAGTTAGCGCTGAAGGGGCCAAAAGTGTACCAAAAAATATTTTCAACACCAGCCTGAATCTTTGAAACAATGTTTTCATGCTGTCAACATCAAATGCTGATTCTATTACCTGAAAGTCATTGCAGAAATCGAGGCTCTTCAGAACAGGCGACATTTTTCCAATCTTTTATTGTTCAGCTTTTGTGAATTCTCACCAAAAACCTCTGAATTCTGATGAAACCTCAGTTTCCTGTTCTTAGAGCGGTGCGGCCTTCTGCTGCTGTGGGCCATCTGCTTCATGGTTTGATGTGTTCTTCTGCATGTCTACATGCCTGATTGCAATGTGAGTTCCTGCAATGTGATGATTACGTATTTGCGTTAACAATCAGTCGAACACGTGTACCTAATAAAGTGACTTAAGAGTATGAAGAGCATTTGTGTTTCGTCACGTTGTTAGGTATTTCAGTTATTTTATCCGTTGCTTAAAGTGTGAAACCAGTAGTGATGAGGTAAGTATCACTGACTGACACTAATACAGAGACTTGTATCAGCGTGTAGAAACCTTGCTGAATGTTTGAAATGACTGGAAGGTGTTGTTTTTTCTGTCACACACACACACACACATGTCCAAAAATGATGAGTGACAGCAGCAGGGACATCTTCATTCTGCTGCATGCTTTCAGCCTTATGGGACTTTTCAATAAGTTTCACAGTAGTATAGGTGTGGTTGCATTGCTGCTGCATGCTAAAGTCAAAATATGAACTACCAGTTTTTTTTTTCCCCAAGCATTCAGTCACATCCACCAATGCTGTGGAAACATATTTGCACCACTGGGCTGGACCGCACCCTGAAACCTGTATGGTTCCCTGGATACCAAACACATATCTGCATGTATGGAGTCACTGAGCCACCTACACTGTTTTCACATCAGTGACTACAAGGTCACATGCACCTTGGATGGACTGCGGCCTTTTGATGGAGACTGCCAAATAAAACCATCTGTTGCAGGCAAAATTAGACACGCAGGAATTAGAGAGAATACAGTTGTCACTGCTCGCATAACGCCCTGGCTTCAGAAATAAAGATCGCTCCGTTACGTTCGACTCAGTTTTAGAACATGCAGAATTTGAAAAGATCCACTGTAGAGCAATTCTAAGCCCTGTGTGTCCTGGCAAGTAAAGAGATTTCATGTGAGAGTATTGTCTGTAAAAGTAAAGTCTCGTAACTGACTTTCCAATAAGGAGCTATCAGTTCTTCTCTCTCTCTCTTTTTTCCTTTCGGATCACTTCCTTTTCATTGAGGGGAGCGAGCTATGTCGCACATCATAAAACAATATTTCCAGCAGTTATTCCCTAAATAGATATTGCATTCTTCCACAGACCTAACCCATCTACCAGATGTCCAAAAGTTTCAATAAAGTGACCAAAGTAGCCAAATTGCAGAGGAGTACAGGTCACTGTACTGGATCAGGGGCAAATCTCTGGGAAAGCCTGTGTCACTTACCCCAGAAGGCCAGTTTTGCCTATGTAAAGAAACTGCTTCCCATGACACGGTTTGCTTTTAAATGTAGCTTTGTTTCAAAGATATACAACACTGAGAGTCATTTCAAACTGTAAACACAATTTTTTTGCAAGAGAAGAAGGGCTAAGTTTTTAGTGAACCCAATCAAGACACATATAGACTGTATGTAAAAGATGGACATGGCCACCATGACATTGTCCTACTGGTTTGAGTATTTTGGCTGCCTTTGGCATGAAGTGAGAGGGTGGAGTGCTAAGTTGTCAGTTTATGTAACCAAATTATGGTTGACATGCAACATCCACAAACTGCCCGGATGCAGCACACAGACACCTGCTATGTGTGTCTAGTATTTTATTAGTAGCAGATTATTAAATTACTATAAAAGGCTGCTAATAAAATAAAACTCTCACCTGATGTCTTGAGGTCTGGGTAAGGATCAAAAGAGTGAGGTAGTGAGTGCAAGAGGTCGAAATGAGTTTCTGAACTCAGCCTTAAAGATAGCGTGAGGAGTTTGGACATGATGGATGGCCAGATAATCCATAAAATGCTACAAAAGGAACCAACACCACAACCCTGGTGGAATTAGTTGGGATGAGGCCAGGCAGGGGGGAAAAAAAAGCTACAACTGCCTGTCTTGGCACACCTGTCAACCACACCCAAACTTTTAACCTTTGTGGTATCCTGATGAACGAGTTATTTATTTATTTATTTATTTTAATTCACCCTTGTACAGTTTTTGAAAGCAGAAACTGTCCATGGAGACCAAAAGTGTGTTTTGTACCAGGCTGTAAACATGCTATTAAAGCTGTTGGTCTGGGCGTTTTAACGTCAGAGTCTGTGGGGATTTACCCCGTTTTGGAGCCAGTGGCTGCTCCAGGAACTAAGTTTCTGGGTTTCGGCCCCTTTTGTGCAGCCCTGGAGATTGTTGCTTTGCAGAGACCAAAAACAGAGCTACGGGTGAATACTCCAGAACTTCAACTAAATAATAATATTGCTCCCTAAAAACTGAAAAGTCTGCTTTCATTTCTTATGGCAATAAGTTGATTAACAAAGGAGTTTTTTGGGATCTCTGGGGCTAACACTGACTCTTAGTAGTCATGTGTCAGGCTGACCCTGATACTGTTAAACAGCTGAGCTCCTCTGGCTCTCATCCACGTTAGATTAACTTCTGTCCCAGTGAAGTGGGTGACAGACTGCATGGGAGTCACAGCTTTATTTCTCCTCAGACTGAATTATTGAGCCACCTTTTGGTAATTAGACTTCAACTTTCAAAATGCTTGCTGATCTGCTGTGATATTACATGGAGCAGCTATATGATAAGAAATCTCTATTGCATTTCTGGTGATTTTACCAAAAGTCTTTGCTCCAAAATAGCATGAGTCATATTAGAACCCTAGGCTTTGCACCAGCAGTTTGGTTTAACTGCACAGTTACATCAGATCCTCTGTATTAGTGAAAGGTGTCAGCAGCATTGTGAGCATTGTTCTCTTCATCGCAGTGACAGCGCCATCTGTACTGTCTCTGACAGTTTTCAAAAGACACTGCGAAAGCTTCTTTTTCTGCCATCCTAATATCAGCATCGAGTGCAGAGAAGCGCATGAGTTTAATCGCAGCACAGACATTCAGCCTCTCCCTCCTTCTCCTCACGGCATCCTCCCTGTGGCTACCACAGCTGGACCCACGCTAAAAGTGAGATGACGATATTGCATGCAGTGGATAAAACTGAACCCCAGAACCTCCCTGCTATCCTGATAGACCAAAATGATATGCTGCTTCTCCATCACGGCCCAAGCTACCTCACAAGAACAATCACTGAGCACAGGTGGGCCGTCTGCTGTTTCAAATTGCCGAGTACAGCAGCGGGGAGACATGAAACTGTGGCAAGCTGCCACTGTCTAGGCCTATAGCCAAGGCCTTCCCTCTCTCCCTCTTTTGTATCGTTTTCCCACTGTTCCCCCAGGGCTTAGCCCAGCCCGCGATGAAAGGATTTTTATCATGCTTTTGGTAAAGGGAGCTCTATTTTTCACAGATATCAGTAACTCAAAGAGGCCAGCTGCCTTTCTCGGTTACGTTACAATTCATGGCAGGGATAATTGAAGGCTGGTGGCAAAGAAAATAAGGATAACCTTGGTTTTGGGTCACCTTTTGTTTATGCCATCAAAACATGCCACAGATTAGTTAACGAGGTATCCAAAGACGGTCCCTTTGGTTGCAAGTCCAAGAGCAACAGCGCAGCCCTTCGCTGTCATTTATCTCATCTGTCAACTTGGAGAACAGATAAAACAAGGTGAGATTGGAAAAACAGACTTGGTGCTGATATTGGAAGGATGCTTTTGAAGCTCTGGCTGAACTTACATGTACCACTCCCATTCTGACCCTCCCGTCTGTCCTTTCTGCAATATCTTAAGCAAATAGAAGCCCAGCAAAAAGCGTGCTTTTGTGTGCTTACTGATGTCAGATTGGTTACATAATGCTCAGACACACCCTTCAGACGACCAGGAAGCAGCTGCTAAACCGATCGCATGAAACAGCCGGCTCCTCATCATCACATCTGAGTCTTTTCCCTCTTTTGTCACCTTTTCCTGTTTTTCTACTCATTTCTACTTTCCATTGTGCACATTTAATTGATCGCACATACCTACGAGCCACCGCAGGGTTATTAAAAGTACCAAATGAGCGATGGAAAGAATAAAAGAGCTCTCAAGGTAAATATGGAAAGCTTATGGGCCTCCATGTATTTTAAAAAGAAAGCCCACTGAGCTTTTAGGGGATTTTTAGCCATTTGGAAACTTGCAAAAGTGCTGAAGCGGAGGAGGCACGAAACAGAAATATCTGGTGGGCTTTTGCATTCAGATCTTTACACGATGCACTCGCTGAAAAGAAAGGAGAAGAGCAATGGCCATCATTTATATTTCAGTAGCTACACAGCTAACACATGCAGTAGAACCAAACCAGATCCCCATAAAGTGGGCTCTAATAAACTTTTGTCTTTTCTGATAATGACAAAGATGTTTTAAAGGCGCATTAATGAACTGAAAGCAACAGAGCTGCACTTTACAAAATCACTTTTGTGCGTCTCATCTGGGATGGGGAGCTATTAAAGCTGCACTAATCAACATTATTGCACTGATCTGTGATGTGAAAGATGTTGCTTTCAGAGATGAAGCCTCTTTTTTTTATCTTGTTTATTCATTGATTTAGATTTGTTTTGTTCATAAGCTTTCATCTTCTTGATGGTCTTGCCACATTTGTTTAAGCAAATGCTTTGATAAAAGCAGCCTGATATAAGTCACAGATTTCACGTGATTGTTGCTCCATGTTTGCTGGGTCCGTAAATACGTTTGCTGTATCCATCAGAGAGCCACTGACTCTTGACATGAATATGATGCAATTTTAATAAAGTGTCTGACCCTTCAACAACCTGTATGAGTCAACTTCTTATTAGCAAATTCTGGTGAAATCGGTCCATTAAATGAGAAAGTTGCTCTTCCTGAAATGTGTGTGACTGAATGTCTGCAAATGCAAGAGCAGTAATTCCCATAACTCTTATCTCTAATTGAGCTCAGATAAAACAGTGACTCGGAGGGCAGATAACTCAGTAGCACATGAAGAATGTGAAGGAATATATCGAGTCTCTATAGTGACTTTGTTTTCATTCATCTTTCTGCACATTTGTATTTTCATTCACATGATACCAGGCCTGGCAAAGGAAAACAGGAAGTAAGAAAGCATTGAAACAGAAACGCAGACTTGAAACAACACAGGGAGACAGTTGCACTGAGGAAATACAGTAACACAGTACACATGAATGAGCATGACACCGGGATGCAGATGTGCCGAAGAACCATACAGGGAGGAACTAAAGTAAAGCTCAAGAAACTGAGAATACAATGAAATATAAACAGAAAATATACAAGAATCTTTATAAGCACCAAGCAAACCGAGGATCTCATAGAATAATAAACTAAACGAAACCTCAAAGTCCACAAAACTCAAAAGACTCAAAGACCCAGGACCTTGATAACATGTCCTTAATAAATACAGTGCATGTCACACAGTGAGGGCATCTGTCTGTGTCCAAGGCCACACCCGCTGACGTCACAGCAGCTTTCCACATTGTTGAGTAACCGGTAAATGGGCACAGCCTCTCTGTGTACAATGGATTCAGTGTGAGCGCTGAAAGACTGAACTGGAAAACAAATGAGGAGGGGTGCAGAGCTAAAGCGCTGCGACCAGAGTTTGTGTCGCTTGTGGAGGAGGACGAGTGATGACTGGAATGTGAATGAGGGGAGATGATAGGCAAAAGGACAATAGTAACAGTGAGGACAAGAAAAAATGGCTCCATAACTAGACTCGCTTTTTGAAGTAAAAGCTGAATTTAAAAAATGATAAAATAAATAACTATACAGTGTCTTTCTTAACAACTGATTTTTTTTTTTGTTGTTGTTTGTTGTTGTTCACACCATAAAACAAGGCACTGGAAACTTTCCTTAAAGATTCTGGTCTATATTGATGTGATAGCCTCACAAAGTTACTGTAGATTTGTTGGCTATACATCAATGATGAAAATCTCCTGTTTCACCACAACTCGAAGGTGCTCTGTTGCATTGAGATGTGGTGACTATGGAGGCCATAAGAGTGGCCAGTTTGAGGTGATCTGAGCTTTGGAACATGACACATTATCCTGCCAGAAGTAGCAATCAGAAGACACTGTGGTCATAAAGTTCATAGCTCATGGACTCATAGCTCATCTGCATCTAAGTTCAGAGATTCTCTCCTACATACCTTAGTTGTAACGAAGTGTCATTTGAGTTACCATTGCCTTCCTATCAACTCAAAACAGTCTGGCCATTCTCCTCTGACTTACACCCTCAGCAACTGCAGCTTACTGGATATTTTCTCTTTTTTCAACCATTCTCTGTAAACCCTAGAGATGGTTATGTGGGAAAATCCCATTAGATCAGTAGATTCTGAAACACCAGCCCATCTGGCACAAACAACCATGACATGTTTAAAGTCGCTTAAATTAGCTTTCTACTCCATTCTGATGCTCCGTTTGAACTTCAGCACATCATCATCACCATGTCCCCCTGATTAAAAGCATTGAGTTGCAGTTGAATAGGTGTGCCGAACAAAGTTGCTGGTAAGTGGCCTGTTCAAAATCCACTAAATTTCCTCAAGTGCTGGACTTACAAAGAAGTGAACCCACAACACTTATGCAGCCCATATCCAGGCTAGCAGTTTCAGGCTTTTAGCTCTTACTCATATAATACACCCACATCTGTATTCTGAACTGCAGGCACTCAGTTCCACTGTGGGTAATGCAGGTGCCAGGTTTCAACAAGAACAAAGAATGCAGGAAATAAAAAGACTCATCCATGATGAGTCTCGCAGTGTTATGAGAGTGAAATGCAAAATCAGTGGAAAACTCTCAATATTATGAAGCATTTTGAACCATTTCAAAATGGCACATTACAAAAAATAATCATGTTTCCACACAAATGTGGGTGGGGGGCGCATATTTCAGCTCTGCTTCCTGGCAGTTTCATGCGATTTTAATTTAGAAGTCTGTTGTTTTCCATCTAACTGTACTCCTGTCTAGCTGCAAAAGCACAAGATGCCAGATGAAACACAAACCAGAGCAAATAAAGCAGGCACTCACAGGATATCAATTGTGCATGCTCAGTCTGCAAAGACCCCAGCTGTTGCTCCTTATTATCTCACAGACTTCTTCAGTGGTCACAAAGTGTTCCCACATAATCAAAGTCCACCACAGGGACTCTCCAGAGACCATCACTTGGGAAAACATTTTATCCGCTTTCGCCCTTTATTTGCCTGGAGCAGAAATCGAGCTCTGTTTGTGTTACTGAGAGGCGGTTGCCAAGGAGACCTATGTTTCTCAGACGAGGAGCATTCCATGTATTTTGAACATCTCTCACCTTTGTGTAAATGGCACCGTATCTTTTCTGATAAAATGTGTCTTCGTGCATAAATCTGCATTCAGAAATTGCTCCTTTTTCTCCTCAGTGGTGGACACTACTTAGGCAAACTGAATCCAGATGCAAACATGTCTCAAGATTTATATGTATTTGAAGTAACATGCTTATTAGTGCTTGATTATTCACTAGTGTGTGGCTGCACTGGCCTCTTAAGGCTGCCAGAAATGTGGCTCAAATATCCCCCAACCAAAATAACCTTTATTTGATTTGGCCCAGGCAGAAATTGGTTAAGGAAAACCAGCAGAGTCTATACTTCCCTCCAGCAAGTAGCTCGCCTTAAAATACTCTTTGTTTAGAAAAATGACTTTTGGCTGAGCATGGCTGATCAGCTCTTCTATAAATGCCACGTTATGTATTTGTCTGCAGTATGACCTTTTGTTTTTTTTTAAATATGCTGTAGCTGGAATAAAGTTGGTTTGGATTTCTCCACATACAGTGTGCATTGGGTTTAGAAAATCATATAATTAAACGATACAGCAAAAGATTCAGGTGTAAGCAGTTAATGAAAGTATAGCATTAGCATTAAAGGGTGAACAAACCCACTGAGTTTATCATGAACCAGCATTTGGGTTGGTTTACATGAGACTAACATAACCAAAAAGTCACTCTCCAGCATCCCATGTAATAATCTGCCAAATCAAATCTGCTGTGATATCCATTTTAAGTAGGAGAGTAGCTGAAAGAAACTAGCTAGGTCATAAGGCACACAGCTCTGGCTGAGGACACAAAAACCCCACCCACCTGTTGTTCAAATTTTCTGTTTGTGAAGGGCAGCCAATTAGAGGAAAGCTGGCTTAAAAGGCGGGAGACCTTAAAAGGAGAGGAGGTGAAACTGCAGTGAATTAACTGGAAGGCTACATGAAGACCTGAACCATAAATGATGATTATTTTGAGATTAACTGCAGCTGTTCTAAGTAGAGTCCAAGAATAAAAGTCTGGAGCTGTGAATGAACATCATGTAAGCCCCCTTTAATGAATATGTGGAAGTCTAAAATCCTACATTATCCAATGTAGCAACAAATCTCTCCTCCACATAAAAGCCTTCTTTTATATGCCAAAAATGACAGCATGCTTGAAAATATAAATAATGTACAAGTTGAGCATCCAAACGCTTTTTTTTTTTTTTTTTTTTTGTTTTT
>VUQJ01044201.1:9236-19862 GCA_015108635.1 Andinoacara biseriatus
AAAAAAAAAAAAAAAAAAAAATCAAGCGATTAACTGAGAAACTATCAATGCTAAAACTATTTCTTTATGCCTACCTCAAAACCAAACAGTTATCTGTGCTCAATAAATCTAGTGGTATATTTAACTGTTGCTTATAGAATAGAAAAATTTCGCTACTTTCATAACGAAGACACTTCAGATTCTCTGAAATTCAATTTTTTTTTGGAAGTTTTGAACTTTTAATTGGACACAGCAATCATAACTTTTTTTTTCCCAAATTTAATAAGAAAACATAAGAATAAACCCAGAAAATCCCTGACTAATTTAGGACAATAGTCTACACTCATGTATTTTATTTCTTTATTGTCCTGTAGTAAACATAGCACAAAAAGTAAGGAAATTTGTGTTTGGTCAATTATTTCTTTGTTGTAACGATGCTTCTTAGCAATAAATCTAATTCCATTGTAAAGCATGTTTATTTCCCCTTAAATTGTGCCACATTGCGGGGTTGAGCAGCAGAGTTGAGGATAACTTTCCGATATGTCTTGTTGCTTCAAACTTCGATCATCCAATCCAATGAAGGACACCAAACAAGAGTCAATAGCAGAATGAGCTGTTTGGCATTGAAGATTTGGCAACCCTGCTGCTCAACCCACAATGTCACCATTTAAGCGGAAATAAACTGGCTTTCCAACGGTATAAGGTTTATTTCCAAGAAGCATCGTTACAACAAATAATCAATCGACCAAACACAACTTTCCTCATTTTTTGTGCTTATTTAAAGAGTTATAAACACGCACCGGCTTTCTATAAGCATGATTAAACATTAACAGCTGTGTCACGTCTTACACGGCACAGTCTAAAAAATTCACGGCAAAAACAGCAGCTCAATCCTCAGCGCTCTCCCTGCTGTTCCAGTTTGTTTACATGTTAGCTTCCAGCCAGCTATCTGCACTTTAGCCTCACGAAGCGAAAGCTACACCGTCTATAAAACAACCCGTTTTACTAGTCTCGTACCTGCTGGCAGCTCTCTCTTCGTCGCTCGGTTCTTCGATCTCATACGACTCAAACTCTTGTGATTTACTCAGCTTATTCATTTTAAATGTCTGTCGAGCTTCAGTTACAACAGCATGAGACGCTAGCACGCTAGCAACAATACGTCAAATGGCTTCTTCCGCTTTTACTTCTTTTGTGTTTAATGGCGCTTTGTAAGCGTGCACTGAGGCGCAGTACCGCCCCCAGCGGACTGGAGTGTTGGACAGGCGCTGATGGAAGACTAAACCAGGAGAAAAAAACCCTCCAGATTCCCTTCAGTGTCTTTTAAACTTCATGATGTTATAATGTTGTATAGTTTCCTTGTTGTTATATACCTAATAATGAAAGTAATGTCTTTTATTCTTAACTTGGTAACTAAACACGCTGATATTTCTTGTTATTGTGTTGTATACAGTGAAGCACAACATGGTTAGTGTGCATAATTTTTCACTTAGAAGATTACTTGTTTTGTTGTCAACATTCGGAAAATCTCTGATAACAGCAAATTAAATTTCTCTCTGTGGAATTTCTCCAATATGTGGTATTTAAAGAATTACAACCAGCCACCACTAGATGGAGCCAACAGATCAGACATGGTGTTTGAGAGGCACGGGACAGATATGCTTTTAAAGGCAGAGTCCATGAGGAGCAACAAGGAAGGAAGATCCAAGGATTTCATGCAAAATATAAATAATAAACCCGTGAATTCTGAACCACAGACCTCTGACCTGCCCGTCCGTATCCCTCTTGGTCCAATGAGGTTTTTCACATTCTTGAACTGATGAAAGTTGTATTTTTTTATTACATTGATGACTTTGCATCATTATTTGAAACTTACCCTGCCTCTACGGTGGGGCTACCACAGGGGTCGCAAAAATAAATCAGAGTGGCCACAAGATTTTTATTATTGAGATTACAGATTTATAGAACTTGGGTTTATTTTCTTTCCATTTTTGCCTTTTATGAAGGAGTACTTGATACATTAATAGCTTTTCAGTTCAACACATAATACACCCAATTATCACAAGACTTTGCTTTAAAATGCTACAAGCCCATGTACAGATATGAGGATGCACTTTTCCTGCTGTTAACTCTACTTTTGTCACCGCTGCTAACATTTTTCCAGTTTCACATCTGATTAACTTCTGCAGCTGATTTCTGCTCAAATGATTTTCCTGGAAAAACCTTTTTTTTTTTGTAGTTCTGTAAGAACCGCTTTAGTCACAAGAAGACTGTTTCCTTAGGTACTGCTCTGAGAGCACGCCTCCTCACCACGCCATGAAGGGAACCTGAGGTGGACGTGGGTTTCAGTGTCTTGCAGAAACTGTGGGCAGGCTGAAGCAGCTGGAATAGAACGTCCTATTATGAGATTTACTGGTTGGATGTCCTGAGCTGATTGTAGCTTAACTTTGTGGTCCATATGAAGTAATGCTATACTCGATTTTCCCATAGCATTCAGCCAGTATGCATCTTTAAAAAATTCAGAATTTTCTGATGGACAGAAACTTCCACAGGTTCCACTCCTGATGTAACCTGGTCTCATACATCAGGCGGAGCGTGAAGAAAAGGCCCAACCTGATCAGGCCACTTTCAAATCAGTATATGAACTTTCACAGTATTCTTTGTTATATATCATCCATTATTTTTAACCACTTATCCACTGTGAAGGAGATGGAGCCTAATCCATGGGACACCACAGGGCTAACACACAGAGACACTCTGCCATCCAAACCTAATGGATCAGAATCACCAGTTAAGCTAACATGCGTGTGGGACTGTGGGAGGAAGCTGGAGCACCCAGAGAGAACACGTGGAAAACTGATCCTGCTTTGTGGTTCCCGAGGCAGAAAACGCCTCATGTACTGCAGCTAGGACACTTAGGGCATTAAACATCAACAATTCTGATTTGAGTCACATATCTGTAAATTTTAAAGCTTCTTAGGAATTCAACTGTACAAAGGACCATCCTTTATTTTAACTTCAGTCTTAATGTGACTGTTGGCGATGAGGCCTGGCATGTCTTTGAACGGCTTCTCACTGGATGATACCATCCTGAGGCAAGAAATTATTACATTTTAAATTAAAAATAATTGTATTCCGTAACAATTGCTGAGAAAAAAAAAAACATTTGTTCTAACAATGTGGGTCACAAAGCCAAAGGGAGAAATTAGAGTGCGAATCAAGGTGTTCGCCTACAATCTCTGAGGGTGCCAAGCTGGCAGGCAGCTGACACCAGCAAGACAGAAGGCCAAGAAACAAAGAACCACGACAACAAGCATCAATAAGAGTCACAATACAATCAGAAGAAAATTATATACAAACTGCACTGAGCATGTTAAACATCAGCCAATAAATGCAGTTTTCAGGGATTTAAAAGCAAACCTGAGATCTCCCACAAAGCTCTACCACCACCTCTGGGCTCTGACTGCAGACGGGACCAGAAGATATCAGGTTGCACTCAGGTGTTCCTGTTGTATTAGGAGCAATGCCCTATACAACTCAGACCCAGAGGGGTTGACAAAGACGGGAGCCCAAATATAGTTTTTAGTATCTAAATTAAATAAAGTAAAGGAACAAAGCAATATTGTGAGACTGTCACTTTAGTCACACAAACAGGGGAACACACAGTTAAAGGAGCACAGACAACAACACAACAAGGAACAGAGGAAAAACTGAGGGCTTAAATACACACAAGGAAATTAAGGAGAGTGGAAACAGCTGGGAACAACAGGTGAACCAAGTCAAACTAATAACACAAAGGAAGCAAAACCAAACACAAAGTAGAGAGAACACAGACGGTCAAAATAAAACAGGAAACGACCAAACAAGATACAAACGCGGACTTGACACCACACAATCCATCTATCTATCTATCTATCTATCTATCTATCTATCTATCTATCTATCTATCTATCTATCTATCTATCTATCTATCTATCTATCACACTGGCATGTATTCAGATTTTCGGTCCACGGGATTAAGATGGAGACTCTGCTCTTTATTTACCTGTTGCCATGGTGAATTATGGTCCATTGATGATGGCGTTCTTTAGACACACACGTGACTAACTCAGGTTGAACACACAGATTCGATTGAACTAACTCTGATCAGAGTTGCTGATCTCATCAACTGGGAGTTTGTTTTGATGCTCCGGGTTTGTTGAGCCTCCTGGAATGAAACATGTCTTCTGTGTGCATTAACACGAGCGTTTCCATTTCCTGTTTTTTACAGACTACAATAAGAGATTTGCAGGAGAACAATGTGTGTGTGTGTGTGTGTATGTGAGTGTGTGTTTAAACATATGTATCCAGCCTCTATTGCCTCTGCTCACTGTTTGTGTGTTTATATCTTCCTCTGTTTTTGTTTGTCTGCCTGTGTGTGCTGTTTGTTTTGTGTCTTTTTCCCTGAGTTTGTCCTTTAATGTGTCTTTCTGTTGCGTGACTGTGTATCAAAGTGTGTGTGTGTGTGTGTGGAGCTGCTGGGTGACATTTTCCATTGCAGGTGTGACATCTCTGCTCCCCTGACAGCCTCTTCTCCAACACACACTAAACAACTCCTCACTGATTTTACCTGCCTCCCCCCCCCCAACCCCTCCACGCACACACCTTATCGTCCACCTCTGTCTCAGCACTGCTGCTCGACAAGCTAATTTAGCCAATTACACACAGGTGTGATGCTAATTTCCCCGAGCTGGCAGCCAGCTCCTGGAGGAGGTAAAAAATAACATAATTACACCCATCTGTCCCCCTGCAGGCAGGCGGGCTCTCCCACTGGGTGTCGGCTCCACCGCCATTACAAAACACACACAGGAGAGGAAAACACACACACATGCACACACACGCACACACTGTTGGCTTTGATAATAGGGGAGAAGACAATGGACAATGTGTGTGTATGTGGAGGAATCCAGGCTGCAGCCACAGTTGCTTTTTCTCCTCTTTGTCTGAAGCTTTCAATGGATTTTCAGCGATACACAGCAATTTCCCGCAAGAAAAGAAAAGCAGACTTTTGGTGCGGCGGGATAATTACGTGAAACTGTTTTCGAAGGCGATGGGGTTGGATGTGTCACTGTTAGGCTCTGTGTATGTGAGAGGAGAGGAGATGAGGAGGGTATTTCAAAGCTGAAACACACAACAAAACAGGGTCAGAATAGACGGAGGCCTGCAGGCAGGAGAGGAAACTCAAAGAAAGGCTCGAATCAACGAGCAGCAGAGTTTTCTCTGGCGCTTAAATGTACGAGGCAACATCCAGGGCTTGAAGTTCTTGGTTATTTTGAAGGTTGCACAGCCAGAGCTTTACAGGACACCAGTACGCATTTTTAAAATTCGTATGGGGGAATGTATTGTAGGCCACTGATTTGATGCTCAGCTTGTCCTGTCTGCATACTAATGTGTCCTCGGGCAAGATGTTGAACACGAATGGATGCACTGATGTGTACGTTTGATAGGTAAAGGCTTAGAATAAAGTGTTATGTGAATGGGTGGATATGGCTTGTAGTGTAAAAGCCATTTGCACACTTAGTAGAATAGGAAAGTTCTCCCTGATACAAATTTAATGCAGTGACTATGAAGTCAAGATTACTTTATCACCATACCTTGTATATACTTGATGTATTTAGCAGTTTTTAATATATAGTACTTTTTATATTTGCTGTCTAAATGTTTGTTTTTTTCTCTCTCTTGCTGCAATATTGTTACAGACTGTAATAAAGACAATAAAAGACTTCAAATTCGAATTCTAATCAGGGTACATGTTTTCATGTTTTCATCACATTACTGAATGTTCCTTAATTTTCACACAAATGCTGATGAAATACAGGCATAGGAAAAATTTACTTTCACATTTGAGCATTTGGCTGGAGACAAGATTCAAATGACAGGAACACATAGTTTGCTGAAAAAAAGAGGAGGTGCGTTTAAGCTGTAATTATTACAGCCGTGACAAATCCTGCCCAAATGGGACTTAGACCCCTTTAAGTAGCATTAAGCATCTTCTCCCATCAGCCTTTGCTCCTTTGACTCATTCATACAGTGAGCAAGTGGCGCAGCCAGCAAATGAGCTTTTGATTCCTGCATAAGCCTCAAGTGAGAACTACCAGGCTTGTTTTATGCAACACCTACTTAGCATCTGCAGTCTGCTATGCAGAATACATGCAGAAAACAAGCCCAGGTGTGTCCTTTTCACATGCCCGACGAGAAACAAATTTGAGGTGAAGATGCAAAGACATTGATGGGGCTTTTGATCATCTAGGCAGCCTACAGATTATCCTATATGTCACCTTACTGGACCTGAGTGTCTGCAGATATAAATACTGTTTGAGAGGATTTCATTATTGAGACTTCTGCTGTCATGCAGACATGTGAAACACGTCTCAGAGGCCTTCCCACCCTGCCAAGGAAAATAAATTGCTCCTCACACATAACCTCCTTATCTACATTCTTGCCATTTCCTATGGTGCATTTGTGATGAATCTGTCCATACAGATTGCATTATTCTACATTCTCACTTAGATCGATCTGTCAGTCTATCTGTCACACGGTGATGTGGCCCAGAGCCCCGCTGAGACCTGCCGCACTCTGACAAATAAAGGTTCAGGAAGACCACAGAGGGTCTGCTTAAAAAGATTCGGTGAAGCACAACTTGAAAGAGGAAACAGAAGATCTATAACAGAGATGTTTATTTGAACTTTTTTGCTATTATATAGACCAGGTTTGCCCTATTGTATAAATAATTGTTTGGGGAATGCAGATAAATAGTACAAAATTATATATATTTAATAAAGTGTAGTGGTTGTGGCTCAGCCACAAGGCGGGAGGCAGACCAGAGAGTACAGGGGTGGCGCCGGGAGAGGCGGGAGAGACGTGAGGTGAGAGACGTGCACACCTGTTGCACGTTTTCTAATTCTGCCTCTCCTATTTATGCAGTAGTGCGATGGAGGGGATCTGAAACAAGCTGCAGAACAAAAACACTGAACAAACTGGGCTTTGTCTGGAAAGATGCTTGTAAATTATAATGTCACTAAGGAATAAAGAAAAGCAGGAAATCTAAAGAATTGTGTCCAAGTGTGTGTATTGGGAACCCACAGTGGCCAAGTCGTGCCACACTGGTGGCTGAGTTCTCCCGACACATGGCAAGACATGACGAATCCACAGGTGTACAGATGTAAATTCAAGACAGTTTGAAGCACTGCAGGCTCAGGTTGAGTGGCACATGTAGGTACTGGAGAACCTGTTGGTCCGGTTCGACCTCGCAGCTCGCTTTTCTCCGCTCTCCCAGGTCCCTAAAATTATGCTGCACAAAATGGTGGACAGAGATGACCTGCAGTCATTTCTGGATATGTTTGAGGCCATGCTGGGGGTGTGTAAGTCAATGGTAGTGGAATGGGCTGTGTGCCTACTTCGCTTTCTGTCTGGGAAGGCCCAGATGATGGCACTCAACCTACCAGCAGCATCTCAGCAGCATGCTGATTATGAGGCGGTGCTTTCTGACAGGGGTGGTGCTATACAAATATACCACCTCACCTGTGGAGGGAGGTGTAGACTCTTTCTCTAGTGTGCTTGGTGGAGGACAGACATGAGTTGGGTTGTGAGGTACCAAATTCAAACATTCCTGTCTCATTCCTTTGTGATAACCATCTCACCCAGAGACAGATGTTGCCACACCCTCATACAGCATCACACTGGGACTCATGCGATGGTGTGTTCACGACCCTACATGTTGCCTGAACACAAGAGAAAAGTGGTTTAGCGAGAATTGCTGGAGATGGTGGTAATAGAAGAGTCTCTCAGTGACCGGTGTAGTCCCATAGTTTTTGATGTGAAGCAAGATCTTTACGGACTACTGCAAGGTGAATGAAGTTTCACAATTGGTTATTTATCCAATGCCTCGGTCGACGAGCTCCTGAACTGGTTAGGCACTGCTCATTTATTCACGACACTGGATCTGACCGAGGGCTACTGGCAGATTCCCTTGTCTCCAGAATCTAAGAAACAAAATGCATTCTTCACTCCAGAAGGTCTATACCAATACATCACCCTTTCTTTCCAGCTGTTTGGAGACCCTACTACTTTCCATTGCCTTATGGACATCTGGATGATGTTTTCATCCACAGTGATCCCTGGGCAGAGCATGTGAGGTGGGTTGCTGCAGTCCTGTAGTCCCTGAGGCAGGCGGGGCTCGCGGACAAAAGTGTGTGGTTGGGCAGAGGGATGTACACTATCTGGGGTACCGCTTGGGAGGTGGGCAGTGCATCCTCAGATGGAAAACAAACCCAGCAGCCATGCTGCCCATGACCTAAGACCAAAAAAGAGGTAAGGCTGTTCTTGGGGCTGGCTTGATACCACCGCAGGCACATCTCAAGCTTTGCTCACTAGCCCCCTGTGCGACCTATCCTGAAAGAGTGCCTCAGATCTGGTCCAGTGGACAGAGCAGTGCCAAGTGGTGTTTAATCGAGTGAATGCCGACTGGCACTGCTCTGTGGGGAACCCCTGCTCCACACTCTTGACTTCTTTCAAAGGGAGAAAGAGGTCAGGAGCATGGAGCAGTATGGATGGGAGAGGGAGCCGGATGCAGGCACAGAAACAGTGAGCAAACGGGGCTTAATCAAGTCATCAAGTAACAAAGAAAAAACAGCAAATCTAAAGAATTATATCCAAGTGTGTGGTGGGAAGTCCCGCTACACATAGATGAAATTTGATATCAGTGAGAAAAGAAATTTTTACACATTAGAGCAGGTATCATCATGCCCAGTGTGAAGTCACACAGATTTTCAGATGCTCTCTAGATAAGGAAACCCAATATTTCTCTGCACTGTCACATTGCAGCAAAGCTGTCCTCGAGGCCCTTTGTGGAGCCAAACAAAGAGAGAGTTCATTCTGCTCAAAAAGGTCCCATCTAACTTAAAATTCTCCTAAAATAGTGAATGCTCACCAAATACATGGCAGGACTTCAAAGAAAATTTACATTTACAAGTGCCACAAGCCCGTCTATTCAAAGCGAAGATGAGAGGGGGAAGGCATATTTGTTGATGAGCCACACCATGAAACTATGGGAAAGAGTTGTTGGAGCTAGGTTAAGAAGAGCAGCAGTATGGCTTCACACTGAGAAAGAGCACCGCAGATGTGATGCTTGCTTTGAGAGTGTTGATGGAGAAGTATAGAGAAGGTCAAAAAGTGTTTCATTGTGTTTTTCTGGATCTACAGAAAGAATATTAGGGTGCCAAGAGAGGAACTGTGGTGCTGTATGAGGAAGTCAAAAGTGGCAGAGAAGTATATGAGGCTGGTACGTGTATGATGACAGCAAGACAGTGGTGAGGTGTGCGGTTGGAGTTACAGATGGGTTCAAGATGGGGGAGGGATTACATCAAGGATTGGCTGGTGACGGGCAAGCTGATGAGGTCAGGCAGGACTCAGGAGTCTCCATGAACTATGATGTTTGCAGACTGCATTGTGAGGTAGAGGTGTGTTTTGGAGAGAAGAGGAATGAAAGTCAGTAGAATCAAGACAGACTCCAGTGTGAATGAGAGGGAGAAAGGTGTAATAGCAAAGGTGCAAGGAGTAGAGGTACTGAAGGTAGAAGAGTTAAAGTTCCTGGGTCAACAATCTAAAGTAGCAGTCAGTGCACAAGAAGAGAGTGCAGGAAGGATGGAGTGGGTGGAGATGGGTGCAATAGAAGAATGAAAAGGAAAGCATCAAGAGTGAAGTTTTACAAGATGTTAGTGAGATCACGGCTACGTTCACACTGCAGCCTGAAGTGACCCAATTCTGATTTTTTTTGCGTGGTTGTTCACATTTCCAAATATATGCGACTTGGATGTGACCTGTGTGTGAACTGCAGACGAACCTGAAAGTGTCCCGCATGCGCAGTAGAGGACGTGATAAGGTCACACGTAGCGAGCGTACTCAGTGTTTGCGGAAGTAAGCTTTTTTTTAAATTAAACTTTTATTAAACAAAGTTCAAAACAATAGTAAAAATAAGCGTGTTTTTTTTCTGGCGTCCGCGTAACGCAGAATAGTGACTTCAGGCTGCAGTGTGGCCAAGAGAGTAAATAGCCTGTTCTCCAAAGACCCATCCAGGATGTACTCTCAGCTCCAATGGCACATGGAAGGTTCCAACCCACAGTTGAGATTGAACAATACTTAAAGAACATCTGGGAAAAAGAGGCATCACACAACATCAACACCAAGTGGTTGGTAGACCTAAGAGCAGACCACAGCTGAAAAGCAGACCTGAGTGTGAAGGATCACCATTTACTGTAAAAAATAAATAAATAAAATACGTCTGTAAAGAAACGGAAAATGTACTGTGGATTTTTCGCCAGGATACTTCGTTGTTTTACGGAAAGTTCAATAACTTTTCCGTAAGTGGCCTACAGTAACACACCTTAACCAACAATACCTTTCAGTCAGTAAGAAATAAGGAAAAACTCTTGTAAATAACTAATTTTCCTGTATTTTAACAGAATTTTTTTTTCCAGTTTAAGGGCACGACACCACATGAAAGCTGCTCTCGGGCATCGCAGCAAGCTGGGTAGGCATGAGCAACACATGAGCACAGCTCAGGAGGGCATTGGAAATAACACCAGAGGGTCCAAGCATCAGGTCCTCATTGAT
>VUQJ01044203.1:1874-14627 GCA_015108635.1 Andinoacara biseriatus
AACCTATGAGCAGCACTGGGCGACGGTGGGAAGGAAAAACTCCCTTTTAACAGGAAGAAACCTCCAGCAGAACCAGGCTCAGGGAGGGGCAGTCATCTGCTGAGACCGGTTGGAGCTTTCCTGATAAATCTTAACACGATACTGACTGATGTTAAGATCATCTGCAGATGTTTTTTTTCTGAGTAGTTCTCACCCCATTCATGTAATTATTGTCTTCAGGGGACAAAAGCAAACTAAAGAAATCTAACGGGCACATCAGAAACGAGTTTAGATGACGACTCAGACTTCACAGAGATTTGGGGCGTGTGGGAAAAGCTTTTCATTAAAGGGTCATTAAATCACACTACTTGATCAAAGATGCTCATTAAGTCAACTCAGATATTTTAATTACTGTACTCCATTACTTTAGGCAGGCAAGTGTTAAGTAATCATACCTTCAAATTAAATAGTGCATTCACTACCATTTGAATGCAGTTATTATTTATGGCTTCTGTCTTGCATAAAACATATGTTGCGTGATCGCCCACTTTTGACGAGCGTCAGTAAAACCACTTGAAATTCATTTAATTGTGTTTTCCTTTTTTATGATGAGCAGAGCATCATGCTGTACGTCCCTATCTGCACTACCAGAGAGAGCCAATAATACACCCACTGCACTCCTGGTGTCACAGCTTTGCTATGCTAAGATTAGGGTGAATAAATCACAACCGTAGCGACAAATCTGTAACAATCATGGAACAAACATATAACAGCTCAGTGAGACAGAGCATGCAGACTTCAGCAGACACGCAAAACACGTGAGAGCTCTAGAATTATACTTTAAAGTGGGATCTAGAAAACAAACTGAAAATATTGAAGCAGAATAAAAACTTAAATACTCTAATTACTGTGAGTGTTTGGGTTCACAGAGGTGCATTAACCGGGCATTTCAGTTAGTTCAAAACATGTCCAGACATGTTAGGGACGAGCAGGCAGCCTGAATCAGGGAGCGATGTGGAGAGCAGGGAAAGAAATGATGAGGATAAAACACCAGATCTGCTGAAACCTCGACGTATAGAAAAGCAGCAGCACACACACTGTGACTGCTGCATTTTTCATCACTGCTTATTACAGTGATTTTTATATCTTCTGTCAGTTTCAGTCTCTCTGCTGTGTCTCCACTTCAAGACGAAAGCAGCCAGTGAGCAGCAAGCTCTCTCCCACATCGGGCAGCAAAGCGCTCTAATAGGCTTTCACAGTCAAACACAGTCAAACAATCATCAGTCGGCCGGGCTGGTTCTGTGTCCCGAGCTGATCCCAGTGCACCACTACACACCAGCACTGATTTAAGAGCAGAGCTGCACTGATGTGGACTTCGTATAAATGTGTCGTTTTTACTACGCTCACTCTGTATTCTTACGCCACTTTAAGACCCCATGTAACCTACTTTTCTGGAATAGCTGCTGGTCCTTCTGAGACATTTTTAAACACTGATGCAAACGGTCATGTTTGCTTCCTGAATGCGTCTTATTAGGCACAAAAAGCCAAAACATTACAGACAGGCTCACATACATGTGATTTCATCCTTTTTGTGTGGTTATTCATTAGGCCCCCATCACACAGGCCTAGAGACTGTTGGCCTGACTGGTCTTAGGGAAATATGTGTATTCCCCAACTGTGAGTGGTTGCTGGAGGTTGCTGTCAGTCATTAAGGAAACTGGATGCAAAGAGGTTCACAGTGATACACCGTTTAGCTTCCTTTGGTACCACTTCAAACTGTTGCTTTATCTGCTGTGTCCTGCACTCTATTTTCTGCCACCAGGACCACCGAACACTCCTGCAGAAGTTAAAGCAAATCATCTCAGATCTACTTTTGTTTGTAATATTTTCTGCAAGTGACCAACTCTCTGCTTCCCATTGACACCAGCGGTACCTGAACTACACACCACAGGTGTGTAGTTCAGGTACAGCGGCAGAGATTCAGTTTCTTAGTACAAACAAGAACTCCATCACAACCCGTGCTGCCTCCATGGCTCACGCTCCACATCATAAATCTCACAGCACCATTTTTAGCATGTTCAGTTAGTCGCTTTCTTTTGGTCCTTTATTCACTCATAGTTACCTGTTAACATACGACAGACGGATCCAGCGCTGCCTGTGTGGTGATGAAGTGCCTAAAATGTTAATAGTTCAGTGAGTGACATTAACACCAGTTACCAACCTTCAAATATATTTGCATCATAATGTGAGAGGATCAGTTAAAGAATCCAAGGATCAGATCTGCACTCAGTTCATGCAGCATTATGGCTGAACTGAGAACATACCAGAGTGGATTAATGGAGAACCATCTGAAGATCTGAACTGCAGACAGTGAAACGTTCACCCCCCCTCTGTCCCCGTCGGGCTGAATCTGTCCCACTGGATGGGTATCAGTGAGCGTCACCGTGTCCACACACGATGGAAGGAACTGTCTGAGGATTTCTGACAGGAAGAGACACAACGCTCACATGGATCTGCTCAAACATCACACAGACTCATTCAGGAGTTTTATCGAAGGCGGCAATTTTACCTGCCTATAGATATGCGTGTTCCTCCTATTATAGCTTATCCAAGCCCACCGGTGGTCCACCTGGAGGATTCATGCAGTTTTAGCGTCTGTGCAGCCACAACAATGGAGGGCGTGCAGCTCTCGTGGAGCCTTGTGTTCACCCACTGATGTTAAAAATTAGGACACTCTGACCCCAGCAGGTCCTTCCATACTCACAGTAAAGCTGAAGTGAGTCGACATAAATACCTTAATGCCAACATTATGCTTTGAAAACTGTTCTCTTAGAACTAGGACACTTTATTGAAGTTGAGTCTGACTGAGTCTGCAGCTCCGGGTGAAAATGGCTCGTTTTGTGTCTGTAGGGACCTGCTGGAAAGCTCCATCAGGGCCTTTCTCCAGAAAACAAAGTCAACTTCACTCTGCAGAACACATTAACAGAGAGTGTTGTAGAGGAACAGAAAGCTCTGGCTGACTGATGAATGAGGAGATACACACAAAGGTCGTTCCCTCATGGCAGCAGACTAAACAAGCCTTATGAGCAGGGGGAGGGAAACGGCTGGACTCCTGCAGGTACCCCGGGGTCCACAGGAGGAAACTACACAACAATGGCTTCTTAAACAAAGGACAGAGCAGCCTGTTCTTCCTTGGGAAGCTGCCTTCCTTTGGCATTTGCAACAAGATACAGAGGATGTTTTACCCATCTGTAGCCGCCGGAGCGCTGCTCTGGCAGCAGGAATCGTGGCTGCTGATCCCGGCGGACGGAACACTTGGTCAGGAAGATGTGTTTTCAGGATGTAACTGCACAGTCAGAGGTGGGGCGGGGGCGAGCTGACCTCAAACGTTTTTCTTTGAAGTTGCCACAATATGAGCATGCAGCATCCAGCAGTTTCTCAGATCCACATTTCAAAAAACCAAGATGGCGACAAACAAAGATGCAACAAACAGGGCAGTGAACTGCTGGAAGACGGCGAGATGGCTAAAACGGTTTTTAAGTTGTTGTTCTAGGTTTTACGTGTTCTTCGATCGACACAGGATGAAAAGAAGACAAAGAAAACGAGTCTTTTGTTCATTTAATAAAAGCCAAAACAGATTACAGGTTAAAGCCATTATTCAAAGTTTTTACAGGCTAAACGAGGAGTCCTGATCCCATGTCCAACATTTGGGCACGAGAAGAGTGCACGCCGTCTTCTCTCAGTGCAGGTTTCTTATGGTCAAACTTATCTATGTGGAATTACATCATGGACATAATAATGTGCAATAGAAGAAGATTCCAGTTGGTGAGGCGCCAAAGATCGACCTCGAGTCTTCGTTCACAGGCCGACAGTTAAAAACAAGACGTTCCAGGTGGCACCGACCTTGGTGAGTATCTGAACTTGAGCCTTCATGGAGAAATAATGTCAAAGTTCACATGAGCATTTAAACCATTAAAACGGTCAATTTATTGATTAGCTTCAATCCTTCAGCTACAACCGTCTCTTATATACAGTCTGATCATGTGCAGGAATTCAAAAGAAAAAAAATATAAATAAATAAGGAGAAAAAGGTGGAGGTGGTGAGGGAGCAGCTCTGGATTAGTGTTGGTGTTTCTGACTATAAAGCCCAGACTGTGAACCAGCCACTGGCACCCAGTGGGCCCAGCAATCGCTCTCATCCTTGGAGACCTCCACTGTGTCGAGAACAAACCACCAACACCGGATGAGAGACCCTCGGAGATCCGGGGACAAAGACGGCTGTTCCACAGATGATCCCTCCACAAGCCTCTCGTTCCATCATCTTGACTCGAGCTGAGCTAAAAATCGACGCACTGATTTATGATCCAAGACAAAACAAGAGCTTTGTAGCTAACATGAACGTGAAGGTCATCTTCATACTAATAATCTTGGTTTAAATGGTCCAAGTCTGAGTCTCCGCCAACTGATCGCTCAGCCGTGGTGTGAGATACCAGCTACACCTGAAGTCTGAAGGAAGAGGAGCGCTGCTTCTTTAATGCAGAGTCTGTCTCTCAGTTCATCGACTGCACTGCAGGGAGATGAGAAAATCTGTTTAATAATTTGGTTTAAGTGACCCTTTAAGACTCAGATCTCCACAAATGCTCACTAGCGCTGTCTAATAACTCCTCACGCCCTCAGTGCCGGCCTCCACAGCTCAATAACAGCTACTGTGGTTTGTGGTGGGGAAAGAAGGGGAGGAGAGGAAGGAGGGAGATGAATGAAGTAATGGCAGCTCAGCTCGAAAAAAACAAAGGCAATTAATTTGAGAGCAGCAGCCTCCAGCCGGGCCTCGCCTCACCTCTGAAAACGTGGAAGAGGCGACGAGCTGCTCCGCCACACATTTCTCTTTCCAACCTGCTGGGGTAAAGACAGGAAGAGGAATTTTTACTGTCCGTGCTGATGCAGCAAAAATCCGACTCCCAAGAACCGTCCGTCAGGAGGTTTCTTTAAAAAATCATTTTGAAGCTGTGTTTTGAATCAGAGCGCAGCCGGATGTGTGACGGTGCCCCGCAGAGACGCTGAGACGGGACCTGAGGGAACAAATCTCATTTAATACTTTTACACTTTGTTCCCTCGCAGTATAAACTTTGATTCTGCTAAACAGAAGGAAACTGTTTCTGTGGCAGCACTAAAGGAGTCACAGCTGCCCAGTAATAAATGGGCTGAAGAACACAGCAGCATAATCTGCCATATTATCTACAAAACGTTTTAATAATAGCAACGTTTTAGAAAGGATGTCTTTAGGTTATCCTGTGTCCTGGAGACATTTCTCACAGCAGCAGTGGAGCATTCAGCCGGCTGACAGACTATCAAAGAAAATAAGAAGTTGGATTATAAATCAGGCTGCGTGCCGAGTGCGGTCCAAACAAAGTGGATCTCCAGGAGCCAGTTACACATTAGAGCTGGATGAGATCATCTCGCAGCTATAGCACCATCATTTGTTAGCCTTTATTTACAGCAGTGTTACACAGAACATGAACTCTTTATTAGAAAATGTTCATAAATTAACATTTAAAAATAACAGCCTCAAGTGGCCATTTGATAAACTGCAGCTTTGGTCCTCTTTTGTTTTTTTTTAATGCAATCTAAAAAAAAATACTTTGTAACATGTTAAACCTGTTACACCCGAGCAGCACCTGAAAAACGATGCAGCCAGTGCCGTGATTAACATCAGTGTCTCACAGCATGTTCTCCTTCCTGCACGGGATCTCTGCCCCCCCCTCACACACACACACACACACACACACACACACACACACAATCTAAGAACATGCCGGTTATGTTACCTGGGGATTGACTGCAGGTGTGAACGGTTGTCTCTCTGTGTTGGGCTGTGATGTGGTGACCTATCCAGGATGCACCCTGCCTGGAATTTAGGGTCCTAAATCGAATAAGCAGTTAAGAAAATGGATGGATGGACCATCCAAGAAGTCTGAGCTCCACTTCCAGTGGGTGAAATTCCAATATTTTATTTGGATGTAACTGAGCACTAATTAGCAGGTATCTGTGTCAATAGATTGGATTCATACGTCTATGGAGACAGTGAGTTACCAGGCGTGCCAGCAGGTTAGCTCTTATTGCTTTACCCTCTCCTCCAAATATGGTCACCTCTCACTCCAACAGCGCTCAGCCAGGGCAGGACGCTGTGGTTGACCTCAGCTCCTAATATACTCAGGATGGGTTCAATATGGTGAACAAATTTCCCTACAGGGACTAATTAAGGATGAACTTAAACAGTGGTTAAGCTGTGTGCTCGTAGCTGATTGGCCCGGTCAAACTGAAAGGTTAAAACAGCCCGAAAAGACGCGGTGTGTGTTTGTGTATGTTTGTGTGCGTTTGTGCTGAGGCGCCTGTCTGTCCTCGGGTCATTTCTGCACAGCTGTGCAGCCTGTAAATGAGCCATAAGCTGCTCAGAAAAGAAAATGTCAATAACACACAGAGAGCAACACGTGGGGTACGTCAGCCTACCCCTGTGTGAAGAATACACAACTCGAGAATGGACCTCCAACAATACCGGTGTGTGTGTGTGTGTTTGATGGAGCGCCCCATTAGGAAGCACTCAGTCACATCACAGCTCAGCGTTCCGGTCTCTCTCCGACACACCCAGGGGCATCATCCTGGGCGTGACCCCGGACTGCCCACACAGTTCCACCCGATAGTGTAACACCCACCCTGGGACACCTGGACAAAACTGTGGCACAAAAGGCCCTCATCAATCAGACACACTGTGTGTGTTTGTGTTCTCGTGTTACTTCTGCACACATACTGATACTGATCTTTCCTCTGGATGAAGACGGGGGGGACGGGGACGGGGACGGGGGTCGGTGTGGCCCACGAGGGCAAAAGGATTAAAGGGGAAAAAAGATTAACTCTCATCATATTTAAACATATTTTAGCCATCCTGTTCCACAACATAACAGTTTTCGGGTCAGGCTGTGAAAACATCTGTAATAACTCACCAGGGTGATCTTAGGACACGCCCACAAAACATAAACGCTAAAACAAAAGTAGGATTTTAGGGTCCAATGAAGAATGCAAAGGACTGGAATATGTGCAGCTTTTCCCTCAGACTACAATCCAATAACATCATATGTGATATTTATGTGTAATTTTAGGAGCAATGTGGGATATTCGAACTGATGCAGCATTAGTTTACACACAGTTTCTTCAAACTCGGGGTGATTATGAATGAATCATCCTAATCTAAAGACCTGTTGGCGCTCAGCGTGCTTTTATTTCACCTACAGTTCTGCATTCGTCTCCAGTTTTAGCCTCACTTCAGTTTTATCATCATTTATTTTAAAATGAGTCTCACCTGGCAGAAGTTCTGCTCTTTTAAGTTCTCTGTTCTTCAAAGATCCAGGTTAAAACCAAAGCTGGGTCCTGATTCTCAGTTTAAATCAAAGCTCATGACATTTTACTTTGTTATGTTGAGATGTGCTCGACTTAACTTTTAATCCCAGTTTTAGGCGTGTATGAATCTGTGTTTCTGTGTTGGCTCTGCGACAGGCTGGCAACCTGTCCAGGGTGTACCCCGCCCTCGCCCTATGTCAGCTGGGATAGGCTCCAGCCCCCCCCGCGACCCTCCAAAGGAAAAAGCGGAAGCGAATGGAATGGATGGAATCTCTTTGGAACAATAATTCCATCCATCCAGGCTTCAACCTGAAAAATGAAGCCGCCACTGAAGCTGCAGTTCCTCTGCAGGCCAGCAGAGGCAGCAGTGAGTCAGTCCCCATAGACTCCCATGTTAAAACTGTCCAGCAGAAATAAACATGTTTACAGCTGATACAGAAACTGTTTTGGTCTCTGTGGATAATTTCCTCCTTCATAACAGCTGTACAGGAGGATGTTTCTATAACGCACCTGTTTAAATTGGATTAAAGCTTAAAGTCTGCATTATAAGAGGCGTGGCCTCTTTGACTGACAGGTGGATGGTGACACAGGCGGCTGTAGCTGCTAGCTGTCTGCTAGGCTTCACCTCAGCTAACTGGAGTCCCTGAACTGGACCTCTGGACCGTGTTCTCACAGGAGCCGGTCAGCCACCAACCAGCAGCACAGAGACAGGACCGGGCTCTCAGAGACATACTTCTGTGCTGTGGGCGTGTCCTCCAGCTTTTCACCACATTTTGTTGCATAATTTCAAAATACCCGCATCTGGATATTTGCATGGTTTGAAATCTGTGGGATTTTCTATTAACATTTTTACTAAACTTAGGGATAGAAATGAAGCCAAGCAGTGAGTTTTGCAAATTGGCACTTGAGGTACCAACAGCTGTGGTCTACAGACTGTATATAAAAGACAGACATAGACTTTAGTTTGTTGGCTCCCAATTTGAAGCTTTAAATTTGAAGCCACAGCAGCAATATTATTGGTCAGATAATTGCATTAAAATGCTCCAACAGCACAAACAGCGTCCAGAGGTCCAGTTAGCGGAGTTGTTACTGGAGTCGCTGTAAACCAAGAAGTTCTCCCTGGTCTCCATGACAAAGAAACTCAGGCGTTTGGCTTACTGTGGAAAATAATCTGTGTGGGAATGAAGTGTTTATACTTTCATGCTTTCTTCAGGATTATCCTCACAGGTAAGTTTAATGCACAAGCAAGAAGCAAAACAGTGACATCATCACCGCCAGTGTCTCGTGTAGGTGGTAACAAACGTGCAGCGACACATTTTGTGTTGTCTGAAAAAAAGAGCTTCAGAACCAAAAACCTGACTCTGAGATGAAGGAATTATTAAAACTGTTCAAACTCAGTGGGTAAAGCAAGAGAATGGCCACATGCAACTGAAACTAATTTATTGGTTACTGACTGGATTGCTCCGTATTTGCTGCTCATGCCAACTTTGTGCATGTTGATACATTTATCTGAAGAAGAAATGTAAACAATCTGTTATAAAAATATAACAGACTTTGTCATATATTAATTTATTCCTCATTTAAGCCCCAACAATGAGGCTTTCAGAGCGTAGCTGCTGCAGTAGGTTGCTGGATGTCAGCAGCATCTCTTCTCTACTTGTTCTTGCTGAGCGTTCTCTGTTTCTCTGCGTGCTCCACGATCTTCTCCTCAACGTAGAGGCCTTTGCGGCGCCGGACGGCGTTCATGTATTTCAGGGCCTGGTTTTCAGAGTCGGCCTTCTCACCGAAGTGCAGGTATTCTTCCTCGGTGGTGGGAACCCAGTACGGATTGCTGCTAATCACCTGGGACGCAGAGAGAGGAGACAAACGCTCAGGATTAATCTGGCTAATATTGATACAGCCAATAAATAACTGCTGCTTTTTTTTCCTGTACAGATATTATTTTCTTTAGTTACGCAGATGTTACAAAGTATCAAGAATCACAAAACCATCGTTTCAGTTTGTGTTTTGTTTGTGAGTTAAACGTCCATCAAAAGTCAGATTGCAGTGTCACAAACCTGTCTGGTTACCATGGTAACATATCACCTGGCCTGGAGCAGGTCATATTAAGAGTTTTGGGTGTAACTGGTGATTATGACTCTCTGCTGGAGGAACACGTTTTATTTATGCAACCAGTTAATATGAAATCAGTAAAATACATTTTGATATGTGAAAGAACAGCGAAATTATGCTTCAAATATTTCTGCAACGAGCCCCAAACAGAAAGCGTTCCCAGAGCAGGTAACCGGCGCCGTGATTCTGGACTTTTAGGTTTTGTTGAGCCACACAAAGAAAGCCTGGCTATGTGAATTCGGTGAACCTGAATTTTGAGGCATGTGGAAAAAGACATTTTTCTCCTGCTTCCATCATAATGCTGAGAGAGTTACTGTGACCACATCTGGACTCTAACCTTCATCACCAACATCAGTCTGTCAATGTTTCTTCAACTGTTTACATCTGGAAACATCAAAGCTGCCCCTCGAGGTGAAATACCCACTTTTGTCCATTCACGAGTTAAAAACTGAATTCTGGAATCTTTGTTTCATAAAGACCACAGACGCTCCTTCTGTCACTAAACTGGATCAACTGAAGACACACACACACACACACACACACACACAGTGTCAGTGCGCCTGGATTCACACTCACATGAAGAGCTACAGTCGCAGGCAGCCGGGTCCTGCACCTGGCTCTGGTTACACTGGGGCAGATGGTAGCGAGTGAGTAACAACAACGGGTGGATTGCAGGAGGCAACATGCACGTGAGCAGCATATGCTGGAGCACAATGGGATGCAGCGGGGGGGGTCCTGCAACAGTTGCACTGAATTAACGCTGGTGGACCCACAATCTCAGAGTCCCTCCAGGAAGACGTTCAAACTGTTTGACTCTGATCCCTGATGTGGAAACGTGAAGAAGAACAGCACTGAGAGCATTCACAAAGAAAGCAGCAGCAATGGTGCCTTTTGCTATTTTTTAATGTTTTTAACTGATCTCCATCAAGCGCTGCTCCGATAACGTCTCTGACTGAAGCAGGAAGAGCTCGGTTGGTCAGTTTTGTGGAGGAAGAACAGAGAAATTTATATGAGAGCCTCCAGGAAGACGTCCAAACAGTTTCACTTTGATTGTTCAAACCTCTGTCGCCTCTGCAGAGCCAATCAGTGCAGAAAAAACTAACGTGATGTCATAAAGCATATGAAGGGAAGAGGTTTGTGCTGATGTAGCAGCAGGTTTTCCCTAAACTGAGCCTGTGTGTGCAGAGTTTTAAAGGTGGGAAAACCCATTAACACAAACACGTTTTCTGCTGCTTCTTTTTTCCCTGGTGTGTCACATTTGATGCCACAAACACAACAGAACACAATCTGAGAAAGAATCTGATCGATTTCATAAATGCTTCAATCTTTTCAAACTGCACTGACTGCAGGAGGTTCAGGAATTTCTGCAGAAGTTACTGAATGCAGGCGGAAAAGATAAATAACCACGACAGCACCGCCTGACTAAAGTGACGGACTCGCCTCCTTGAAGCAGAGGTGGTGTAACAGCGCTAGCTGCGTTGTTTTTGTTCATGATTCCATATTTATTTGTGTCACAGCTGTAATTTATTTATTTGCACAGTAAAAAGCTGAATGAACTCTGATTGTACAGATATTATATTCTTTGCATGCACATTTAACGCTGGAACACTGCTTGATGCTAGTGGGTGTTGTGTCCGTGTTGGGGGGGGCGGTGGTAAACGGAGGTTATCAGCGAGCTCTGTTGAGCCTCTCTGCTTCAGGCTCACATACAGGAGGGTGATGCACATAAGACCCGAGTCATGCTGCAGAAAACTGTTCATTTTGTGATTTGGTCACCACACTTATGTTGTATAAGCGCTTTGAGTGCTCGGTTAGAGTAGAAAAGCGCTATATAAGAACTAGTCCATTTACCATTTACCACACGTGCACACACACAGTCCCTCTGTGCTGCTGTTTATTTATAATATGACAGCAGCACATACTCCATATGCACATACCTGCATACATTCAAACATTACAGGACTCGTGTGCTTCAGACTCTCCTACAGCCTGACAAACAGCTTACAAAAGTACCTGATAACATTTCTAAGTTGTTTAAACGTCTTTTGCATTTCCTGCATCACCAACTGAACACATGCAGCTCCAGGGACAATGTCATCTACATCACACTGAACGCTCGGAACATAACCCGGATATGTGCTCAGCATCTGTTACCATGGTGACTTTGTGACACTGAGCACGGACTTTAAGCTCACGCTCACACCGCCACGTTTTCATAAGAGTAATGTATATCAGGAGAATACGTTCAACAATGTTTATAAACTGATATCAGTACGTCTGCTCCTAAACCCCCCGAAGCAGTTGTTCTCAGCAGCTCATATTTATATTTGTGCATATATGATTTATGATAAGCTGCAGTCAGGCTCTAAGTTTTATCAGGCCTACAAAGACCAACAGTGTATCGTATACACAGACACACACAGTAACTGGAGTGTCAGACAGATGCTTTGGCTGATCAATACAAGACTTGCTTGTACAATTCTCCAGTGCACAGCTCGACAAAAGCTCCATTCTGATGGAAATCTAATGTAAACGTCCCCACAGGAGCCACTAAACCTTCCAGTTGCACAACAATACCAGGCTGACAATCACCTCTCTGCTCATTCATATGTTAATCCGATATCCCGGTCATATCAAACGGCTGTCAGAGGAATGCTGACATCAGCACTGAGCAGCAGGAGAGTCCTGAAGCTGAGAGCGGGGGGGGGGGTGTCTGTGAATGGGGGGAAGAACTCTTTGTGAGACGGCGTCTGCACATAAATGAGATCAGACAGACAACTTTTAATGAGGCAAAGACAAAAGGCTACGAGACAATCAGGCTGCAGGACCTGTGTGTGTGTGTGTGTGTGTGTGTTGCATGGGTTAAGATGATGAAGGCGGTCATGCAAACAGGCTAAAGGTGCTTTACACACAGCTACACGTGGTTTCAACATTTACAGTGATGTTTGGTTTATTTAAAAAGATCAAACCTGACAGGACAGAAACACAGTTTCAGTTTCATTTATAAAGCTCCAAATCACAACAAACAATCACCTCGAGGTGCTTTATGTTGTTGGTAAAGACCCACAATAATACAGAGAAAACCCAACAGTCAGACGACCCCCTGTGAACAGCACTTGGTGACAGTGGGAAGGAAAAACTCCCTTTTAACAGGTGTAACCTCCTGCAAAAGCAGGCTCAGGGAGGGGCAGTCATCTGCTGGGGGGGGGGGGGGGGGGGGAAAAAAAACGGGGGAGAAAAAAAGAAAGAAAAAAAAAATAATATAAAAAA
>VUQJ01044203.1:15013-25200 GCA_015108635.1 Andinoacara biseriatus
TCCCCCAAAAATTTTTTCCCCCCCCCCCCCCCCCCACACACACACACACACATGTATTTTCTCTTCAGCACCATCATCAGTACTTTATCATCACAGCTCTTAATCAATAACACGTACAGCAGCTCAAGGATCAAAACTGAAACATTTGAAAGATTCAAAGCACGGTGAGAATATTTCTGTCTGACATGCGGCTGTACGACACTGCCCAATCCCGTCTTCCTCTGCACAGACAGCTCGACCCGTCACCCCGTCTGACACTGAGCAGATGGGCCTCAGGACGCTGAGACGTGTTTGCAGCAGCCAGCCAAGCGGCAGGTAACAGTGTAACGGCCTCACGCTCATGCTGCCTGTGGCAGCTTTGATTCGAGCTCCCCCGAGGGAGCCGGCTCATTAACCAGATGGCCTCACTGACCCACAGCCCCACATAACGAGCTCAGACGGACTTGAGCTGTGTGCGCGTGGCCCCGTTCACACCTGACATTAACGCGGGTCTCGGATGGTCCAATCACACGCAGACAGTTCACACCTGATATTAGAAAAAGTGTCCACATGCTGTTCAGGTTTGTCCACAGGTGTGAATGGTTGTGTGTCTCTCTGTGTTGGCCCTGCGACAGGCTGGTGACCTGTACAGGTGTACCTGCCTCTGCCCTATGACAGCTGCGATAGGCTCCACAGACTCACTGTGGAGCCTCTGGTGGACATTAGCAGAACAGCAGGTTACACAGTAAAGTGCTTTATTTATCTACAACCCTTTTCAAGATTTCTCGAATGCACTGCTGTTTCCCCTGGTCGCACACGTTTGCATCCACAGTGGTAAAAGAACGTGGACAATTTTTAGGACCAACATCAATGATGTTCCACCTGTGCAGCATTTCAAGACTACACACTTTCTTTCTCCACACAGCACAAGTAGGGGGGTGGTGGCCAAGAGGAGAAGAAGGACCCTGGGACCCCGAGCAAGGCCCCAACCGCCCCAGGTTGCTCCCCGAGGGAGCCCCAGCCCCCCTGCTCCACGTTGTGCTGTGTGTGCTACATAGTCCATGTGTGATGGGTTAAATGCAGAGACTGAATTTCACTGCATGTATGTGACAAATAAAGCTTCTTTCTTCAAGTTCTGGATCACGGCCCATCACCGCTCCTCGTCCAGCTTCACTGGCTCCACATTCTTCAGACTTTACTCCTCACTTTCAAAGCTCTCCATGACCCAACCCCCCCATATCTCTTAGATCTCCATCATCCTCACCCCCATCCTGTGCTCCACGCTCTGCTCACTGCCTCTTGTTTCATCACCATGGGAGCCACGTCACCTCCATCAGCTTGACTGTTACACTGTTTAAATCACAGCTTAAAGCCCACCGGTTCACGTCAGCATATCAACAATAACCCTCATATTAATGCCAAGGCTCTGCATGTGTGTCTGTATGCACAGTGAAATTCAGGAAGTTTCTTACATCCAGTTACATCCTGCTTCCATGGTGAACTGATTGTACAGCGTACGTCTGCAGTGGCTTTAAGATTTGGGCGCACACATTTTAATTTCTTTGGATTTTCTGTGATCTCTGACAGAATTATACATGGTATACAGGTGGTGCTGAAGGTTCTACAATCACTTTTTAACTTGGCCCATTAACTTCTCATTAGTGATCATGACTGACTATAACCTGCAGCATTAAAGGATCAGTTGGACCGCACTCATTGACCAACACTCAGAACAAGAAGAGTCCAAGAAACTCAGTAAAGATGGAGAAATGTAGTTTTACACATGCTGGAGCAAAATCTAAACTACAGATTCCAAGAACATCAGTTCAAACAACCGTACGTAAGTACCAGTTATGCACTTGATGTAAACGCTTTTCGACTCTGAGCACACAAAGCTCTTCATACAACACGCCTGCAGTGACTCATTCACACGAGCACTTCCACAGCTAAGAGCTTAATATCTAACATTCACACACATTCACACTCTGAGCAACTTGGGGTTCAGTATTCTGCCCAAGGACACTTTGGCATGTAGACTTGAGCAGCCAGTGATTGAACCGCCAACCTTCCCATTAGTAGATGACTCTACCTCTTGAGGGTTATAATAGTTCTGGATTTTACATTATAGTTTAGTTTTAGTTAGTTTCAGTATAAGTTTTAGTATTTTCATACTTCATCAGGTGCAAAATTAAAGGCACAAAGTGACTATTGTGTAATAAAAACTTGACAAAAATCCCGTTTAAAGAAATATATTCAACAACCAACAGCAGCACTACAGGCTAAATGTGTGTGATATTAAGGACACACATGAACATCAACAGGGAGAAACAAAGAAAATATGAACTCCAGAACTCAATAAACTCTACAATAAACTTTAGTAGATCAACAACACCTACATGTGGTGTTTGACAAAAACAAACTGAATGAGTCAAAGCTCAAATCCAGCTGCTGAAGCTGAAGCTGCTTCTGTGTTGGAGCTGCTTGGTTAGATGCTCCTAATTAGACTCTGAGGATCTTTGGAGCCTCTGTACACAACCTACGGAAGTTTCCCACCTCATGTCTGCATTTATGCTTGTGTAGCTGGATTGTGTGTGTTAATTACATTGTGTTGTCATGCTGGTGTTTTATTTGCAGTGCCGGGACTTTTTTTTTGGTCCTTGCTCTTTGTGCTCAGTTTTTTGGCTGCAAACATATTTGTCCCTGTTGTTTCACTTTCTTCATTCCCTCACGTCCATTCCAATAGTTTCTCCCTCCAGGAATTTGCTGACATTTGTGAGTCTTTATATTGAAGCTTTGATTATTATTCCTGATTGTTATTCTCTGATTGATAAAGCAGCCGGAAACTCACAAGGACTGAACAGGTTAATCACAACGTTGTGGCTGCGTGGACACGACAAGTAGTCCTGTTTCTCCAGAGGTGACGTCAGGTTAGCTCGTAGGATCAGAGCGGCTTCTGTAGCTGCTTTCTCTGCAGACCTCTGCCATTATTTTGCAGACCAGCTGAGCGCACGTACGCACATGCACACACACGCAGTTTCCCGACGGCGCTCCCGGCTTAAACTCGGAGAGCAGAAAAAATTATTTCATATCATTCATAAGGCTTTAAAAAAAAAGACAAGAAAATGAAAGTTTATCAACAATTTCAGTTGGTTTTAGTTAGTTTTGTAAACTCACAATACAGTTTTAGTTAGTTATCGTTTTTTCCTTTTAATTACAGTTTTTATTTATTTCAGTTAACGACAACGTTTTTTCAATTTCCGTTTTCGTTATTTCTTTCTTTTTGTTAACTGTAATAACCTTGATCCTGATCCACAGCCACAGTAGCCGCAGTCTGGAAGAAGATCCAAACTGTCACCCCCAGATGAGAGGAAACTGGTTAAGATGTTCAGGAGCAGCCCAGGATCCGCCCAGGCTCAGGCCTGCCGTGAACTGGAAACTGCTGGAGCACCAGCGTCACTGTCCAAGCTCCTGCTCCAAAATCAACACCTTCAAGCTCACCTGAAATTTGCAGCTGCCCACATGGACGACCCAAAGATTTGATGGTCAGAGAGATGAAGACTGAGGTTTTTTTGGGCTTTCAAACCTGAGAACACTGGAGCAACTGTCGAGCACGGTGGTGGCAGCATCATGATCTGGGGCTGCTTTGCTGCCACTGGCACATTGCACAAAGTGGGTGGAATAATGACTACCCCAAATCAACAGCTAGACGGTGGAAACTTGGACACAGTTGGCTGTTCCAACAGATCCAAAACACACATCCAAACTGCTTTTGTAAAGGTTTAAAGCAAAGGAAGAAGTGCTGAACAGGGAGCGGTCCTAAAGAGATGCAAAGCAGTTTTGATTTAAATGTTTGTGAATCAAAGTGATTGAGAACCACTGATCCAGAGAGCTTATCACATCTGCTGAGTACAAACCGGCTATTAAAGTGTGATTAGTATAATGACAGTAACATTCACCTCCCAGTGACTGAAGACCAGCTGTGGACTGGCCAATCCGCTCGTCCTTTTGCGGATCTCGTCAGCAAATCCAAAGCTCTCAGCCACAGGCAGCACAGCTCTGATGATGAACATGTCCGTCCCTTCCTTCATTTCCTCATGGAGGACTCGACCTTCTCGCTTCCCGAGTACACCGTAAACACGACCTGAAGGAGGAAACAGCGGGGTCAGGACACCCAGCAGACTTCCTGGAAGGACTTCAAGAAATGATTTTAGACGTAAAGATTTCTAAAAAAAAACAGAGACTGATGATCTTTTCAGATTGACACTAGCATCATAAATCAATACAAATAAATCAACAAAGACAACAGATGTGATGAACGAGCATTAATTCAGCAGAAGTCTCTGCGCTTCTGAAACACCCAGACAAAGCCAGGAGAGGTTTTCCATATGGGCCTCGCTCCGCTGGCGTGCTCTGGTTCACTCCTCTGCTGCCTGCTGTTTCAAGCCTCATTTTCATCTTAATGACTTTCAGAGGACAACAATTTAGCGAGCGCTACGGAGCATTAGTCAATACTGAAATTACAAACTGACATTTTCAGGACATCTCACCCCTGAAACTGTGGGTGGTGTGAGTGTGTGTGATGGTGAGGGGTACAGTCATGATAACACATGACTGTGCACGGTGTTATTGGTGAGGATGATGGCGGTAAGCTTCTTTGATCAGAGGTCAGGCTTATCTGAGTTTGGCCTGATGATGTGGAAAATTACTCAGTGAACCTGTAGGTGCTAAAGTCCACCTGCTGTTACGGTCTGTACGGTGGTTACAGGTATCTTAAGTGGAGTCACGTTAAACATGTCTGCAGGTATAGAAAGGTAGACACTTTAGCAGTTTGAGACCATTTTTTTGCAGCACCACATTTCCTGTGTTTTCAGCTTTAGGTTCACACACTGGAGCTGAATGGACATTTACAACAACCATCTCAGGCGCAGATCTCAGCAGGGAGGATACAGGGGGGCATTTAGCAGACAGATACCAGCACAGATATATTATTCATCATTGAGGCAAATCTAATGAAACTAAAACAAACCTAGGAAAGTGTTTTGTAACGGTGCTCTCTTACCCAGCACCTCTGCAGTGGCCATGATCTCACAGGTGTACATGGCGGCCATGAGTCTCTGCGGCTGAGCCTGGAAGGCGTGACGGCAGGCCTCCTTCATGGCAGCAATCAGCTGGCCGGAGACCGGCCCGTAGCAGTCCGAGGAGGCGGCCTCCGGCCTGCGCCCGGCTTGGCTTACCCCGGCTACCTGTGCACACGTCCCACTGCTTCCTTCTGCTTCACTCTCAGCTGTAGCCTCACTGAGGGGAGAATCCTCTACTAAGGAGTCCTGATGTTGCGGTGGGGCCGAAGACTGGACGTCCCACCTCTCCACAGAGAAGCAAACTCCCATCAGGGGCTCCTCACACATGGGCCCTGACAGAGTTGCCAGCTGGAAGCCGCTGACAATGCTGTTATCAAAATCTCGTAGAACCGCAGCCTCGCCAGCTTTGTCGCCTCGGTTCAGACACTGCCACACCGACGGCCGCTGGTATCCCTCCACGCTGTTCAGCAGAACGTTAGGGCCGTACCTAAGACAAGGTGAAAGAGGCTCCATGGTACTACAACTCACCAAAACCCAAGGAATGTGTATAATATCTACAATCTGACCAGCCAAATAAATTATGCAATTTTCACTGAGCCTCTGGAAAGATTCAGCTTCACGCTTCCTGCTTCTCTGATGGAGTAACAGCAACTCAAAGGAAACAGGAGGAAAAATATCGTAAAACTCACGTTACTGAAATCTTACATCCTCCTCAGCCGAAGGTTAGAAACGTGTTTGTCCAACATTGGAAAGAACATTAGAAACCGAACTCTTCATCAGAAAGCCAATTTAATCCAAGAGTTCATTTTACAGACACCATTAAAAGCAAATAAATAAAGAAAATTGGAAAAATTGCTCAAATTAAAGATGAAGTCTGAAATAAAAGCTTCTTTCCCCATTACAATAAAAAATATATATAATAAAGATCAGTTGGCTCTGTTTGTTCTTCTTGCCATCAACAAAACATCACTCGAGTCTGACCTGCGAGGCCCGAAGGCCCAGATATGCTCCACGGCATTCCTCCACTTCCTCCCCTGCAGCAGGCTCTCCAGCTGGGCCTTCAATCCCGCAATGGCCTCCAGGGTCCTGGCGCTGACGTCAACACTCTTGCCCTCCCTCAGCGACATGTTTACCTGCTCCAGAGTCCGGATGACCTCCGAGCTACTCTCCAACAGAAGGGTCACCTCTGAGCAGAAACATTATATTACTGCCATATCTCCACAGCTGTGGGTAACTATGAGCAGCTTCAGCGTTCACTATAGTTTCCATAGTATCAAAGAAACAGTTAAATCAAAATGGCCATATTGTTCCTCTGGCTGTTAGTGTGTTTTATTCATTTAATGTGAGCATCAGTCCACAAATTATGACACAGATATTTAGGAAAAGAAACTAAATCCAATATTCAAGCATTTCCATCTATCCATCCAAGAAGGAATTATATTTCCACTGTCTTGCTGCTGGCTAATATTACCATTTAGATTAGAGTGACACCATTTACTGATACAACCTGTCACAAGCATCATGCAGTGATATGGATGGAGAGTGTAGTTTAGTACAAAGAAAACAGTTCCTACAATAAACATGTTAACAAACACACAAATCTGCTACAATTCCAAGGTAACAATAATAAGAATATAAATGACTGATGCTAAAGGTTGTGATCAGAGACTGTTTGGAAAAGACGGATTCAGTTTTAAGCCAGTGTAGAACTGCCTTAAATCTGCATTCATTCTGATGTCCAGCAGGGGGCGACTGCAGTGGCTCTAAAAACAAGCTGTTTTGTATAGAAGTCTATGAGAAAATCAGCCTACAGTTAACCTGATCTCTGAGCTTATTAACATTTTCCAGATGACTTTATGTTCTCAGTCCCTATTCTCAGGTACTAATAAACAAAATTATATTTATTTTGAAAATTCTGATTCCATTTATAGTAAAATAACGATAAAGCTTTAGGACGTTACTTTAAGTACAGAGTGTTGCGACTTTCTCAGACAGAGCAACCCCTCCCTTATATAAACTGAGATGATTATGGATGTCCACAAATGAACAGCTAATGCTATGGAGGCTATGTCCACCTTCCAAGTTGTTTATTTTTTTGATGAAGAGATCGAAATCTGTCATTATCTAGTAATGCTCACTGGACACGCTTTTAAAATTATTTTCATTACTTTAAATTAACACAATCTGCTTGTTGGACACACTGGGGGGTACGATGGGGGTAGGATGGTGTACAACGGTGGTAGGATGGGGATAATATGGGAGTAAGAAGGGGATAGGATGGGAGAGGATGGGGGTACGATGGGGATAGGATGGGGTATGATGGGGTAGGACTGGATAGGATGGGGGTACGAGGGGGTAGGATGGGATAGGATGGGGTATGATGGGGGTAGGACATGTCTGCATTTGAAGACTGTCACATTGTTGTGAAAGAAATGGCATCCCCATCACAAATATTGTTGCCAGGTGTGTGGAGGTGGAAAAGCGGGCTGTTTCCATGTGAACAATAAATGCCTGTGCCTGACTCTGTGTGTGTGTCATTGTTCTCACTGCTTCACTGTATTCCTCTTTATGAAGGCACGACTAAGAAACCCTTTTGCCCTCAGACATATGGCACACATGACATCCACCCCAGCCACACACTTGTAGCTCGGCTGCTGTGTGTCCAGGTCTTACCCTGTGGGAGAGGTACTGCCCTGACCCAGACCGTGGCCAGTCTGTTGGGGGTGGTGAGGGTAACAAGGCCGCTAGAGTCCACTTGTAGGGTGTCGGATGAACGACCCTGAGAGGCCTCTTCTTTAACCTGGAAACACCAGCATATGTAAAAACTAATCATTTGTCCTGAGGGAGAATCACTCAGTTTAACTCTTTGAAAAAAGGTTGTTTAGGAACGTATCAGTTCATTCAACAAATGAGCCCATTCCACTTCTTACTGTCCAGTTCTTCTCCTTAGTGCAACACTAATAAAGGTAAACTACTTCAGTGCCTATAGGAGAACATCTCCTGAGCAGAGTACGCAGACACAAGAGCCGTCACGCTGCAAACAGGAGCTGTTCCTAAGTTAACCCGGACTTCATTGATGGACTCACCTGATGAATGATGGCAACTTTCTGCTGCTTGCCCAGGTCCTCGTTCACCATGTCCACTTTGGGAGGACGAACGACCGTTTCTCTGAATGGAATGATGGGCTCAGACGCGCTGATCTCTATTTTAGCAAACCTTTAAAGACAAGTTCAGTCCTGTTAAAGTTTATGCTGTCCTCTGTTACCACAATCCGTGTTGTGGTAGATATAAAACTGCATCAGTGACATTAATTCTTCGTCCTGCTGAAGCCCAAAGGAAACGACTGCTTATTAAACGTGGAGCTGGATCAGTGCCATTAAACAGATTCTGCTCATGAACGTGCAGCAAAGACCAAGATTTTATTTTTGTATTGTTTTTGAACCTGTTTTGTCCAGCAGCTTAAATAAGTTACTGTTTGCATGCTCTGCTGTGCCAAGAGCAGCTCTATTGTGGGACCATCCTGTTACTCTTTCTTTATTTACATGTTTAAATTTTATGGCCCAACAAACACACACTCTTGTTCTGTTGTGGTGTGTGTGTGTGTGTGTGTGTGTGGCAGAGATGGGAACTTTGTTACTGTACTTAAGAAGATTTTTCAGGTATCTGTACTTTCTACTCCTCACATTTTCAAACAGACTCGTTACTTTAGGTTTAACATCCAAGTGTTTTTTTGCATCAAACCGATCTGAGTCTAAATGGAGGAACAATATCACATAAGGGACAGTCCACCTGGTGTGTCCATCCCCAACTTATCACATACAAAGAGTTGAAAGAGGCAAAAACATATCATTTGTGCATCATTTATAGGGCTGTACTCGGGGGTTACAGTGGACCAAAACGACCCCGAATGGCATTTCTGGTCCACAAGTTGTGCTCGTGTTACTTCAGCATCTTAGCTAGCGCTACAGAAGAGGAGCGAGCATAAAGGGAGGATATGTTGCAGGTCGTTTCTAAATGCTCAACAATCAGCAACACAGTGAGTCTGCTAGCTAAAGGACCAGCTGCTGTTCACTCAGAGAGGTTCGATTTAAAGGTGAGGACTGCTCAGTGACATCTGATAAACTAGAAATTTAAAGCTTACATTTTTAAATCACATCTTGGATCTGTACATAATGTGAAGTTGTGTTTTTTCATATGTTCTGCAAAACAAACAGGTTTTCTAACTTTATTTAGTCTTGGATACAGTAGGACATCCCACTAGCTCCCCTCAAGGTGCATTTATGTGTAAATGTCACTCAAAAACACCATTTTGCCTTATTAGAGTTTCCAAAATACTAATGAAATGAATATTATTTGTGAGGCATTTTTAAAGATTTCAGTAGAAGCGAGTTAGGGCCACAGCAGGGACACAAAAGAACATTTTATTTATTCAGAGAGTTCCTCCAACATCATTTAGATCCACCAGAAAGAAACCAGCTCCAACACACAGCAGCAGGCTGCCACTCATTAGGCTGCCTGTTTGTATCACAGGCTTTACTGAACGCAGACGCTTCCTGGCTGACCCTGGGGTCACGGGGTCACTGGGTCACTCTGAAAAAGACGCCAGCGTTTATATCTGTGCTGAATTAGCAACGACACCGAGACAGCGGGGATACTTCCTCATTTAATCCAGTTATCCACAGTAACAGTAAACACGCGCATGCGCGCGTGCGTGTGTGTGTGTGTGTGAGAACTCCACCTGCCCAAACACAACTGCATGTAAATGCATAAATCTGCATCTTTAAGTACCTTCATAATATCAACTTTCAGGAACTGCTTCAATCAGACACTAGGGATGTGCGACACACAGGAAGTCAATATTAGCACCGGCGGTCCACTTAGTCCTCCTATGAGGGACAGGCAGAAACTGCAGAGTACACAGAACTGAACCTGGACTTTAACAAAAGCAGTTTTTCCAAATAATGCAAAGAACTTCTGAGTCCGTGTCTTGAAGTCTCAACATTAAATATTCCAAGATGGGCTGAATTATCAATCACTGCTGCCCATGAGCGCTGAATACTGGGCACTTGACCCAGTTCTGACAACGGGGAGGGGGGGGGGGGGGGGACCCCCCCCCGGGGGGGGGGGCTG
>VUQJ01044205.1:0-11106 GCA_015108635.1 Andinoacara biseriatus
GTCCTAAAAGCTCCCTGAAAAGCCTTCAGCTGATCCAAAATGCTGCAGCTAGAGTCCTGACAGGGACTAGAAAGAGAGAGCAGATTTCTCCCATATTGGCTTCACTTCATTGGCTCCCTGTTAAATCTAGAATGGAATTTAAAATCCTTCTCCTCACGTACAAAGCTTTGAGTAATCAGGCCCCATCTTATCTTAAAGACCTCATAGTATCGTATCACCCCAGTAGAGCACTTCGCTCTCAGACTGCTGGATTACTTGTGGTTCCTCGGATACTTCAGAGTAGAATGGGAGGCAGAGCCTTCAGCTTTCAGGCCCCTCTTCTGTGGAACCAGCTCCCAGTTTGGATTCGGGAGACAGACACCCTCTCTATTTTTAAGATTAGGCTTAAAACTTTCCTTTATGGAAACTTATCCAATATAAGTTAATTCATAGATTTTATTTTACTCCTTCCAAACTACATGGAATGGGTTTGGTGGGAGATGGGCTATGCTAGCAGTGTCAAACCAACACCGGGACATTGCTACACTTAATTTGGGAATGTAAACTGTATTGTTGGGTCTTTACCTTACAATACAAAGCACCTTGAGGCGACTGTTTGTTGTGGATTGGCGCTGTATAAATAAAATTGAACTGAAACTGATAAATTCAGCTTCAGTACAGCCTCAGTCTCATATGCTCACCGCTCTACCGTTCAGAGATTTCTTTTTTCTTTTACAGAAATGAATCTTATGAATCTTTCTGGTCACCGTTTAAATCTGCCAGTAATGAGATCCACTTCTTTCACCACCTGTGGGTTTATTTCCTAAATCCACAGACGGTGGCTCAAGAAATAAATCAATTAAAGAAGCAGTTGTGTTGGAAATCAATCTAGCACCTTTGTGCAGATTATTGTCCTTTTAAGGACTTTTACGGACAACTAACAAGCCAACAATGAGACAAATCAAGAGCAAAAGCAGACCAGAGACAGAAGAGACATTATAATTTCCCATGAGAGCCACTGTAGTGTATAGGTGAGTCAAATCCAGAGTCGCATTCTCTGACGACTTGTTTCTTTAGCTTCCTTTTAAATCAGACTGACAGGATCTCTTTAATTTTTAGCTAGCCCAGCATCTGGCTCATATCTTCAGAAATGTGTTTATACAAGAGTCTGAAAGCCTAAGCACATTGCAGCGCTTCAATACTCTATATTATAAAGAAGTTCCTGTTTCTTTTTCTTAATCTGAAAACGTGACGACTACTTATCAGATTTAAATGTTTACACTAATCAGAGCTGGCATTAACACAGAGGAGAACAAAAAACATGCTCAGCAGGTTTGATTTCTGCAACCGTACATGCACAAACACACGAGCAACTCGGTGTGCTTGACTGCTTGACAAAAACAGAACGCAAGTGATCACCCTGCTAGTGCGTGCCTCAGCCAGCGAGTGTCTTTGAGATTTACAACCACGTCTATCCAGACTGAAGAAATCTTTTATGAAAGGTGCTGAGTGTGATACATCTAACGGGTAAGCTTGATTCTGACTGAACACGAGTTACAGTCCTCACAGTACACAAAGCATCAATAATCAATGCTGTTGAGAAGCTACAAATTTTAAAATAGTTCATACACATCCTCAACTCAGTAGCATAGAAGAGCCGTGCACAGACCCACACTGAGGCCCTTCACTGGCAAACACACAATAACTGAAAATAACATATTTTCACTGACAGTAATAACATATACGGCTAACGCTTGATTAATTAAAGCATCGGTTTTAATAACACAGCTGCAGCTGGCTTAGACCCAATCAGCTGAGCCCATCCTGCAGATGCTGCAGACAGACCTGATCACATGTCTTGACGACAGAGGTTCACACTTCCTGTTTTGCTCGTGAGCAAACCCACTGCCTGAGAAACTGAAAACTTGAACTTGTGACCCCGTGTTTGTGCGTGTGTGTGTTTACTCTTGGTGTTCGAGTGGGTAGGGCACTCACCTCTGGAAAGTCGCTGAGCATGTGGTAGGCTCTGATATACAGTTCATGCTGTGAGAAAAACAGAGGAGAGGTGCGGGCTACAGTTAGACCATTCTCTGCGATTGCTCTCTCAACCAGAAAGCATCATTCCACCAGCGCGGGCCCCAGACTGGGCCTCAGTTCACACGAGGCTCGCATTAGGGAATGTTTCAGGATGCGTCAGTGGGATGAGTTTTCTGTTACCGACAGCGTTGAGAAACTTCTTCAAATTAAATTCTGGAGTAAATGACTCAACTAGATTATTAAAATGCATGTCATTATCTTGAGGCGCTTAAGATGAAGAATTAAAATTCCAGCAATTGTTTCATTTCTGATCAAAGAGCTAATAGTGCAAGTACATCCAGTGTGACCTACATCACAAGTACTGGCACAGAAAAGGAGCTTTGCTTCATGCAATCCACACAGAGAAGAAAAGGAAGGAATCTAGGTGAAAGTTCATCGGCAACGAGACATGCAGAGGTGGCGAATTACTCACAAAGCGCCTGCAGAGGAATAAAAGGGCCAGAGGGAACGACCACAATGGCGAGGCTTTTGGTTTCAGAGAATTATTTATCCAGCCACACTGATAGTTTCCGGTTAAGTTTTGGGATATCTGTGTGCCAAGCGTGTGCCAGCTTTGGTTCTCTACAGGGTGGTTTAAAGGAAAAACTAAAAGGCCTCGTCCTTCCAAGGTCAGCGTTCTGCTGATGTAGACAGTTTTTCCCGGAAGAAACAATGAAAAAATGAGGAACGTAGACGGGCAGAGCGACAGAGTAGTCATTAAGGCCTGTACTAGTCCATATTTATATCAAGGCTTTTCATTATTTTGCAGATTTAGATTAACATAAAATGTAAATAAAAATAAATAAATGTGGCAGCACAGTGGTGTGGTGGTTAGCACTGTTGCCTCACAATTACAAGGTCCTGGGTTCGGATCTGACTCGGGCCTTTCTGTGTTGAGTTTGCACGTTCTTCCTGTGTCAGTGTGGGTTTTCTCCGGGTACTCTGGCTTCCTCCAGCAGTCCAAAAACCTGCAGTTAGTGGGGTGAGGTTAACTGGTGATTCTAAATTGCCCATAGGTGTGAATTTGAGTCTGACTGTTAGCCCTGCAACAGCCTGGTGACCTCTCCAGGATGTACCCTGCCTCTCGCCCCTGTGGCAGTTGGGATAGGCTCCAGCCTGACTCTACTGATGTAAGAAAGCCTTCCAAGAGGACAGAGTTAAGCCTATTTTATATTATGCCCTAGTTCAGGTTATATGTATACCTTACTGTACTTGTGATTTTTTATTTCTGCATGTAAAATTTTTTTTATTTTTTTCAGATATTACATATCTATAAAAAAAAGAAAAAAAAGAAAAAAAGATTGCAATTTCTAAAGAAAGACCTGTATTTTTTCTCTTATATTTCTTCTAATATTTATTATTGCTCAATAATATGACAAAAGCATTTTTATCCAATTACTTGCTTAACTGATGGAGTAATCTACAGAATACTTGATTACTAAAACAAGACCAAAGGTGATGTCAAAATTGAGAAATTTTATTGTTTCATTTAGGGTGCAAGAAATCACTTCAAAGTAGCTGCAACAGCTGGAAAACGTAGCGGCAACCACAGAGGCTGAAAAACAAACCAAACAAGCCAAAAACTTCCTCCTGGATGCCAAAAAGCCACGTGAGGCTGTATCTACAAGTGAGTCAATCCCCATAGAGCAGAGCAGGGGTCTTCAACTGCAGGCCTCGAGAGCTGATGCAGGTTTTAGATGTGTCTCTGCTTCACCACACCTGAGTCAAATATAGAAGTCATTAGCAGGACTCTGGAGAACTTGACTGCACACTGAGGAGGTAATTCAGCCATTTGATCAGGGGTGTTGGATCAGGGGCACATCTAAAACCTGCAGGACACCAGCCCACGATGCCTGGAGTTGAATACCCCTGCATTAGACTCCTGTGTTAAAATGGCCAACTGAACAGATCTGCAAAGCATGTAGGGAAAAAAATCTTTTAATGGGATTTTTTTCTTTTTTAAACTACTTCATTTGCGTTCTGCTAAGGCTTATAGATAAGGGCATGGCAGCTTTGACGGACAGGTGTGCCGACACCATCAGCTGTATCTGACAGCTTACTGCCAGTAATCACCTGTGCTGATTCAAATCACTGAACAGAACCACACCACTGTGTTTGTGGTGCTAGTGCTTTTTTAAAGTTTTTTTAATGGAAAAATCTGACAAATAATAAGACTAGCTGTCTTATTATCCACCATCCAAGAAGTCTGTGCTTCACTTTTATTTATATGCCTGTTACTCAGCACCAGTTATGTGAATGCAAACCAAGCTTGCTAAGATCAGATAATAATGTATGGAAGCATAAAAAAGCAACTTTGCTGGCACAACCCATCAGCTGCAGGATATAAAGGGAAATCCTATACAGGGTTTACAGATTGTTGATATCACCATTATGCCTATAAGTAGTATGTAAATAATCCCCTTGCAGTTGTATCTCAACTTGGTATTTAACCACTAACCTGCTCTACCTCTTAAGCCACATCCATTCCTTCCCAGTGGGATAATAGAGTTGACAGGGAGCACCTTAAAAGAGCTTTTACCTCCTCGCATTCAAAGTTCAGTCACGACTCTCCGGTACAGCGGCCTAATTGTTACTTTCTTTTTATAGAATCTCCAACAGAGCTCGCTTCCTGTATAGCTCAGCAATCTGTGCACTGTATCTGGGTGTGTCAGGAGAACGGTCTTCTTACCACTTGCAGAATGGTGGGGTTGCAGCCGATGATGAAGGGCAAACTACGGAAACCCTTGATGCGATGGGCGATCCGTACAGGTAGCTCCTTGTGGAGGTACTTGGCACTGCTCTGTGATCACACACGCACACGCACGAGCACACACAGATAACAGTGAAGAACCTCAAAGGCCTCAATAAACATACACTTAACTGAACTCCCAGCATGGATAAAATATTTACCAAGATGTGGTGTCCATCAGCAGATTTCCCAGAATACAGCAGGGTTGCTAACGTCAGTCGAACAGAGGCCTGGGAAGACAGTGACACACCTAATTACACACACACACACATTTACGACAGTAGAGCTTGATGCTGTGTTTTAGTTCGATGTGGGAAGGTTTTCCAGGGACATTAATGCAGCTCTAAAATGGACACAGGTTTATGATCCCCATGAAAAATACAGTCCTTCAGAGAGTTCTCTTCCAACAGATTTTTAGCTGAGACACCGAAGGACAGTCGGGCTTGACCTGAGGCCACTCTATACTTGCTTTGGCTGTACGCTCTGGGGTCCAAGTGATGAGCAGTGCTGAGTGTTTCCAATGCATAGTGACACATTTACACTGTACTGTATAATTTATATTCAGAAAGTCCCTAATCTGCTACCCAAAATTGCAGTGAATCAGACAACTTGCTTTGTGATTTTTTTTATGTCTGTGAACTAATTTCCCTGGTTTGTCTGCTTGAAAGACAGACAGCCAACTGTTGGAAAGACTTATTTTTTGGTTTCTTCAAAAGGTTCCTGAGACTTAAAGTGCTGGATACTTTGGAAAAAAACCACAATAGTGCTTGGAGCAGAACATCTTAAACTCACATTGTTGTTGTATGCTGCGTGATTGTGTTTTTGCATTCCTCTTGTTAGGCCAAGCTTACATAGCATGTAAGCATGGACATATGAGACAGCACTGGAAGCTGTCTTCATGTATTTGCAATAACAACTCCAAATATGGGCTCGCTTCCTGTAGCGATGCAACATGAAAATTGCACTGTTGATGTTTGTTGTTGTATTTTTATGTTCTTGCTTGGTCCATATAATGCAGCAGATGAGTGAATGAATACATCAAACACACCCGTTAAACATGTAAACAAAAACCAGCTGGACACAGAAAGCTGGTAACCACCATCACGACACCAGTTATCTGACTGGATTTTAAGATTTTCAGAACTATAAAAAGCATAAAAATGTTGTTTATTAGAAAAAAAGAGGCTCTGGTAATACTAGTCTGTGTGTGTGTGCAAGACATTCTGTGGATGTCTGTTCACAATCATGTACTAATCATATTCGATGGCAGGTTATGGTGTACTCCACTACTGTACAAGAATACACCTCTGCTCAGCAGCTGGAGCAAATCATGGCATCACCCCCCAAACAGCCACAGCAGGTCATCTGACGGTGCCACAGTGAGGTGCCAATACCACAATCTGAGCCACCCCATGCTGACAAAAACGCTAAAATGGTTTGGGTTTCCTGTTGAATCACTGCAAAAATACTGGTACACTTATGCAGCCCATGTCAGATATACTACAGAAGAATCTACTTTCAGCTGCTCGAGGAAGCAGCAGGTAGCTCTGCATGTTTGATCTGCCAGAGTTTTTACACCAGATGCTAGAAGGGATTTGTGTCTCTTCCCAGGACTGAACCAGGGATCTTTTGCTGTTATGAAAAAGTCCAAAAACTGCAGTAACTGTTAAGGTAATGGGTCTTTAAAGTACAGCTGTAGTCAATAACATTCATTCAAACCTTATGCAAACTGCAGCTGTGGACGTAAAAAGCACTGTGCAAATATATGCAGAATACACGTTTGTACATCTTATGATGGTTTACTGATCTGGGATCAGACTGCAAATTAAAACCCAGGATAAATGGAGCCTAAGAGGCACACCCATGTCAAACAGATATCAGTTTTATAAACTTAAGCTGTGTTTACCCCAATATTACTAACTCTCCAGCGCAAAACCAGCATGCACAAGTGGAGAAAGTACAAGTGGAAAAAAAAAAAAACTACTCATTATGCCATCACTGCAGTCCTAAAATTTACATTTTATCCCTTTATCCAACTTCAAAGCCAAAAGCTACTGGTCACTACAATCTCCTGGACTGGTCATGTTGGTGGGGGTGAGCTGTGCTATGTGCACAAATCTTACTTTAAACAGTGTAATAAATGTATTAGTTTAGTGGCACAATTAGATTATGTTTACTGCTGCAACCATCCAGCCCTGTCCCCCGGATGGTTATATCAACGTGCAGGACAACAATATTTGTCATAGTGTTGTAGTGGGTGGGGTGGTGTTTTGTTTCAGTATTTGAGTTCCTTCCTCTTTTTAAGTAGTCTCAGTTTACCATGAAAGTACTTGTTATACTCAGTGGCCAAGATATGACAAAAAAAAAGAAAAAAAGAAGAGCGATTCAAATATCTGTTTGATTCGAGCCAAAAGTAGGAGACGGAGGAAAGGAAGGAGTGCTTTTTTTAATCTTAACTGATGATAATAATTATAAATATGGTTGATGATTAGGATATATATCAGGATATGAAACCCGACTAACTCAAAGATTCAGTGCGTTCTCTTTAATTTTACTTATAGGCAAAGTATTTTAGACATCTCATCAACTAGGTCAACGTAAGCGCCATCGCTGAAACTTTACACTATCAACACTCCTATTATTGGGCAATCTTGTCATATCTATAGTGTAGCTGCTATTACAGTTTTGCACTGGCAGCCCGTCTTGTCCGGTAAACATCAGGGAAAGAAAAGGAGCGATGTTAATTTGTCTCAAAACTCACCCGGCTGCAGATAATTTTAACGTGCAACTATCTGGCGTTGTGTTCAGGTCTCGTTTCGATAAATGCTCACTTTCAAAAATCGTACCGGACTTGTCGGCGACTCTGCATCATTATTTTTTTTATACTGCATTATAATTCAATACAATAATTTCACCTAAAACAAATAGAAAAATAGCCAGAACTAAATAAAGTCGGTTCTTTAATTTTGATAGAAGCTCCAATACATAAATGGGAAATTACAAATTATTTCATTCTTACAACTGCAAATATATATTTATGTTTTAAAAGGAAGTCGTCTTTCAACTTCTATTCAATCAGACATCAGTTCTAAACGTTAAAGACGCTCTTTTAAGTAGAAGAATTTCGTATTCACCGCCTTTTCACCTGTCCCTGAACGTAACACAACCCAGCCACAGCTAGCTACAGCTAGCTTTGTTACCCAAAAGAAGACCTTTCAGGAGACAACGCGTCACAATGTTTTATTTCTTTTTTTACCTTTTCTGCAGAAACATCAATCGCAGACTGGTTGTAAAACGACGTGACAGTCTTCGACCGCTCTCTCGCCATCTCTGAATATCCCTGCATCGAGGACGTTGACCGAAATCTCTGGCTCCCCGTGCCTGCCAGCGGCGGTACTGTTTTGGTGACCGGGGCCAGCAAGAGGCTGCCGAGCCTCGGCCTGGCCCTGCTGGCTGTGCCGCTCAGCATCTCCGCCGCTATACCCGCCAAGACCAGACGCATCTGGAGACGAGCTGTGTGTGCGAACAGGGCCGCCCTGTTCTCATATAAGCATGGAATTTCACAGTTGCTACGAGGCCATTAGGGTCGTGTCGTACTAGAACACAAAGGCACGTATCTCTGAATACAGTTGCGTTGAGGGTACAGAGAGAGCTTTATACGCATTGGCCAGTGGGGAAGAGAGCTGGGGAAACGACACGACAGCTCAGCCAATCAGTTCACCAGAGGCGGAGCGAAGCAGCATCAAGAACACCCCAGAGCCCAGTGTCTCTGAAACCCCCACCCTCTCACCCTCTGTACTGTACTGCGCTGCGCTGCACTGTAGGAAAAGAACAGTCAGTTCTTAAATTGCACTCAGTCATGAATTTTAGTGCCCAACTTGTGGCTTAAGGGGACAGTTTTAAGATGTAGTGCCCTCTCCACTCCTCTCTTCTCATGCAAGTCCGGTGGAGGCTATTTCTGATCCGAATCAACACTGCCGTACAAAAGTTTGGTTAATTGTTAATAGTTTATGCAGGTAAAAATTAGTTTTGGCAATTAGTTATTATAGTTATTATTATTATTATTATTATTATTAATGTTGATCTTGTCTTGTTTTTTATATATATTTTTTTCAACAATGTAAATTTTTATATTTATATCTGTGGCTGCTGTTACACCTAAATTTCCCCTCTGTGGAACAATAAAGGCTGTTTCTTCTTCTTCTAGTTTAGGCAACAATTCAAAAAGACACTTTATGATTGGGAAAAACTGTGAGGTTGAGGACCATACAGTTAGTGTCTCTGTGGTGGAAAATGCTAATCTCATAAATGTCACTTACTAGTTAAATAAATGTTATTAATAATAGAAAATGTCCCAATGGCCAGCCTCAACAGCCGGGGATCAGACCACCAAGACCTCCGCCTTTGACTGCCACCCAACACACATTGAACCCGATCCCTACAGCGCCTCCTGCAGGTGGTAATCCCACAGGGCTCTCTCTAGAGTTCCCCTTCCCAGGCCCTGGTAACTATCCAGACAGGGTAAACTGGTCCCTTGGTTTTTGTTTTTGTATCTTTCATTTTCCCTTCTGAGACCAGGGACAAAAGCCCCCCAACAACATAGCCCCTTGGATCACGCAGACACACAAACCCCTCCACCACAGTAAGGTGACAACGATTCACAGAGAATGAGTGGCAGAAGTTAAGTCATTCGTTAGGGACTCGAGTCGAGCTGCTACTCCTCCACATTGAAAGGAGCCAGCTGAGGTTGTTCTGGCATCTGAATGGGATGCTTCACAGGCACCCCCTGGGTGAGGTGTTCCAGGTGTGTCCTAACAGAAGGAGGCCCTGAGTTTGACCCAGGACACGTGGGAGAGATTACACCTCTCGGCTGGCCTGGGAACGCCTAGGTGTTTCCCTGGATGAGGTGTTTGAGGAGAGGGAAGTCAGGGCTTCTCTGCTTAGACTGCTGCCCATGTGCCATAGCCCCAGATAAGTGAGTGAAGATGGATGGGTGGATAATAGAGAATGGTTTATAATCATAAATATCATCATTGTGCATATTTATAGTTCTTTAAACCACTGGTGTGGTGTCACTTCTAGCTAGTCCATGTTATAAAGATGGCTAGAACAGAAAAATTGAAGAGAAATGCTCCCTTGGTCTTGTTTTGCAATGCCATGGTATTACATGACCTGTGGCTGAATGAAATTTACATGTGTAGTCTTTCCTCGTGGATGGAGTAATCTAAACTGTAACAAAGGCCCCCCGTGGACCTATGGGTGGCACTTTGGGAACAAAAGAAGACAAAAGCCTGAGGCAAATGTTTGGACACACTGCATGGTTGAGTAGACTGCTTAGCTAAACTTGTTTGTGAAAGGCTTTTTGTAGCAGCAAGTCTTTTGATTCCTGTTTAGAGGAATTTCAGGCATTCTTCCAGCCAAAGGCTCTGGTTCCCAAGAGATTCTTAGACCATCTTTCAGAGATTTCCTATCACTGTTTAGGTGTGGTGACCGGAAGACCCATTCATTGTTGTCTTTCACAGATACTGTGATGTTTGCTTCTGGAAAGTGTTGCTATAGATTAATCCGTTCTCCTCTGTAGCAGTGACGCATCCCCTGCAACATAAACTCATCCTCATCTGTCCCAAACAGCTATTAATATCTCTGCTGCATTTTTTAGAATCCAGACATTTGATCGAACACCAGAATACACATTAAAGTCAAAAACAAGTTAAATGTCTTTAATTAAATAAAAATAGTCCACTTCCAGCTTTAAAAACACGGTGGGCTGCACACTGATATGGGCAGCAGTCAGAATGATGCAGCGCGTGCACTCTAATGTTATCTCAACATTACAAAGTAGCACAAGGAAGTAAAATCCAAGCCTGGCTTCAAAACAGAAGACAAGATTAATTCACATATTCAAAAACTTACATATATTAACAAAGCATATATTTCAGAAAGAAATAAACCGCAAACGTCATGAAAATCAGTTCAGCAAATTAAATCTGAATTAACTGACTTAATTTGAAATGTGACATTTGTTAGTGTGCGCACACTGTTGTCTTTAAAACACCCTGCAGACATTGAGCAGCCTCAGCAGTTACGTGGAGTCATGATCTCCTGTGTTATAGGAGGGATTTCTCTGCTAAAATCAGCTGTGTGCTGTTAAAACAAAAGGTGATGCAAGAGGTGAGACCTCATCACAACAATGAGCTGAAAAAGAGTTAAAGCTACATTAAAGTTAGAAATAATTCTTAATTCTATGGTGTGAATTTAAACATTTTTCTGTTGTCTCGGTCACCCGCCCACCTGGGGGGGGG
>VUQJ01044205.1:18358-32040 GCA_015108635.1 Andinoacara biseriatus
GGTGTCAGACTGACAGAATACACAAACTCAACAGCGTTGGCTGAAGGTGTCAAACACAGGAACATTTTACTGTCATAACAACTGATGCAACGCCCTCCCTCACAATTCTAACACTGACAACAAGCTGGTATGAGCTCAGCATCATTCAGCAATGTTGCTCGATTCAAATATTTCTCCATGTTTGCTAGCCAGCTGTTTAATGAACCAAGCCAGAAGTGAGTGATTTTATGACAGACTGAAGTATAAACCACTCATGTATTCCTCATTTATGCTGTAGCTGCGCAGAGCATCCCTCAAACAGGACTATAAGCAGTAAACAAAGCCATGTGCTCACAGTGATGTAGAGATTGCCATTCATCTTGATCTCTTCTAGGTTGCTTAGAGAGTTCAGCGTGGTAACATCCTCGATCTGGTTGTCGCTCAGGTCCAGGTAGCGAAGAGTAGACAGCTGCAGGTTCTTGGGAAACTCCTGCAGCATGTTTCCAGAAAGATCCCACTTTTTCAGGGACTGGAGACGGGATAGCAGCTTGAGAGGTAGATCCTGAAGCTTCAAACCCATCTTAGACAGACTGAAAAGTAAAGAGCCCCAAGTTCCGTGTTTTCATCCGTGTTTCAAATTAAATCTATATATTATATATTCAATCATAGTATTACATCTTTAACAAATTCTATATATGATTTTTTTATGCACACAAAATCACAAAAATATTCCCATTAATTTAACATTTCATGTCTTTGAAAGCCAAGTCCCAGCTGTACATGTGCAGTTGTGGTCAGAGGTTTGCGTCCCCTCATGGATGGGCATGAATGTATGAATGAACTGTTCTTTTTTCAGGCTGGAATGATGTACAATATACATCTTTAATGACTTTAAAAAGCAGGAACTGGGTGCAAAAGTTTGAATTTATTTTGGATTTTCTCTAATTTACACAGGGTCAAAACTATAGATCCAGGCTCAAGTATATGCAGCACCAGTCAAAGGTTTGGACACATTCACCCATTTCTGAGTCCAAACATTTGACCGGTACTGAACATACACTCACTTAAATCTTTTAGTAAGTGGTTCTAAAGTGTCTTAACTAAAGTCTAGGGCTGCAACTAACGACTATTTCAGTAATCGATTAATCTATCAATTATTCTGACGCTTAATCGATTAATCAGATTTTAAAAAGGCCCATTCTGGAGATTTTTCATTGAACCACTTAAGCCTTTTTTTTTTAAATAAAATATTAGAAATACATTAAAAGATGCAAATAAACAAAGAATTCAATTAATTTTTTAAATAAGAATATAAACATTTTATTACCTAAAATAAAATAACATCAATTCTTCAGTGAATTTGAACCAGGTGTAGCTAAAACTATTCCACTTGAGGAGTTTTGAGTAAAATAGTTTTACAGACAAAGGTGATTTTATCTTAAATGCAAAATGTAGATACATTTTGTACAATTTTGGCTTAATTACTGCTGTGAATGTGTTGTTGTTTTTTCAGCAAATGGCCTTTTTTTCTGAGTCTGTATTCCAGTTGACAATCGATTAATAAGTCGATTAATCCGATTAATTGTTTCAACCCTACTAAAGTCTGTTAACTTCTTGTTAGTGATCAAGATTGACAACAACTGTAGTTTCTCTTTGTCAGCATAAATTGAGAATTGAGGGTCCAGCATAGCACGAACAGTTCAGAAACAATTTTAAATAAGAAAAAAAAAACTATTTAAGTCATGATTTAGACTGGTTATTGCTAGCGGATCTATTCTGACCCAAAGTGCAGCTAGGACTGGTTCTGAATGACGGCTTTACAGCAGAAAGCCTTTAAAGATGTGTGCCATACAGTTACTCCACCCTGGAAAAAGATCAGTTCAAATAAATCATTAAAAGCCAAAAAATGACCATGACCTTTAGGCCTGTGATGTCTTCTGACCAAAGCTGTAAACAGGTATTACAAAGGTATTACTACCCTGCAACATTTACCAGCCAACAGAGCATGAGAAGGAGAAAAAGAATGCTTACTTCAGTGTCTTGATTTGCTCCAGTTTGCTGGTTTTGGGAGAGGCTTTCTCCAGTAAAAGCTTCTCTGTTATTTTCTGCATTGTTTATCTGTAGGTACACAATTCAGCACAATTCAGGAGTGAAGATGGCAAACTGTAGAGAACGGCCGAGATAAGTGTCCTCCTAAGTTTATATCGTCAGTCCTGTTCTAATGAGGCAACCAGAGGCCCCGCCCACGTGACCAAAACAACATAATTACATCAACTACTCAAAGTCAATCAGCTCTTTAGGAACAATGAAAATTCCTGTGAGTGAGAAATACTTAAAGTAGAAACACAGAGTTAAACAGCTAATGTTCCATTCAAGTTTTCATACCATTTATGACAAATATTGCTACACAGATACTGGTCATAGCAAATTTAGTTTCACTTGTTTGAGCTGCTCAATATTTTTTTTTTTACATTTTTTCACTTAGCAAGCAAAAGTCCTCGTAAATCCTTAGGATGATTAATCAGCCGAATGAATGAAAGGTCTCCTTAGACACTAGCGATTAAGGGAGAATGAGCAACTAGTCCTTTATCTCTGGTCTCTGGGTTTCCTGCATCTGAGGCGATATACGAACAACATCAGGATCGAGTTTCGGTTATAAATGTCGTTCCTTACGCGTTATTCACTTGAGTAACGTTGCCATAACTTCTTTATGTAACCACATTAAGGTGGGGAAGGATATATGAGATGAGGAAGATGAAAGCGAGACAATCAGTTCGAGAACTTTTTTCGAGCTAACCACGCTGGAAGCACAGGCAACCATGTATTTAAATGTCTTGGCTACTAAAAACGATAAAAACTGAGCTAATCACAGCACGTTCCCGCGTTTAGCTTCTATTGGCAAACAGCGGACCCGTAAAAGTGTTAATATATGTGATTAATATTACCTTATTAACGCTTTCAGAGACCTGAAAACACAAAACTCTCCTACTGTTGAAACCGAGCTTTCCCGGGGAAATACTACGTACTTCCGGTGGGCGTGTTTTAACGTAGGTCCCTTTATCACCCTGAGTTTGGCTTGCCAGGTCAAAGCAGGAAAGTGCGCCCCTTGTGGAATTTTGCTACCATAAAAATAAAATGTTAGGAATGCAGGTAAATTATTTTATTATTATTTATTGTGGAGCAGGGGTGTCAAATAGCCCACAAAAGGGTCCAGTCTAATTAATACCTCCTGTGATATCAGTACAATGCAGTTCTGCTCCAGCCATGAGGATACTGGCATTTGCTACACAGCAGTGGAAATATGTCTATTACTCTTTAACCTATCCACGCTCCCACTTGTCATAAAGAATCATAATTTACCCCACCATTCTTATGCAGGTGAAACACAGCTGTACCTATAATTTTCCTCTGATGATCTAACCCCTGTTCACAAACTAATGAGCTGCACTGATGACATTAATTTCTGGATGTTAAGAAACCTTTACCGTTACCGCTAAAATCCTTCCACTAGTTCATTAGGCTCTCAGTGGTTTGTAACTGTAACAAATCATGAAAAACAGGGGGAAGGGAAAGATATATTTTCAACACAAATAAAGTACCACAGAATGAGAGCAACAATAATGTAAACAATAGCCACACATGAAAAAAACACATGTGAAAGAGTAAAAAATACCCTGAAAGGCCAAGACAGAGAGGAGTGCAATGTTTGAGCCTTTCAATTATTTTCTTTCTACATATTTCAGTGACTTCAAAACAATGGAGAAAAAAATGACTATTACTGCATTGAAAGTGAGCAATTTAACTTGCTCTGAAATTTTCCCATAATGAACACAGGATTACTAATTTCTTTAGTCGTGATTATCCATAAAAGAAATAGTTTCATCACAAGAAAATATGTATGTGTTAGCAGTTTTGATGACAGCCAGTCCTGAATGTTAGCCCACAACAAGCTGTCAATCTAAAAGCAGCCTCTGAAACAATATACAGTAGAACCAGTAAGCACCAATTATTTATATAGTTACATTTGTGTTTTTGCATTCATACATTATAGTGCCAAAAGTAGTCACTTCACACACGTGAATTTGAGTGACACCCCATAGGGTTTAATATGATGGCGGCCCCACCCTTTTCAGCTGCAACAGCTTCAACTCTTCTGGGAAGGCTTTCCACAAGGTTTAGGAGTGCTTATGGGAATTTTTGACCATTCTTCCAGAAGCATATTTGTGAGGTCAGTCACTGTTGTTGGATGCAAAGGCCTGGCTCACAGTCTCCGCTCCAAGTTATCCCAAAGGTGTTCAGGTTGAAGTCAGGACTCTGTGCAGGCCAGTCAAGTTCTTCCACACCAAATTTGCTCATCTGTCGTAATGCTTTATGCACTGGTGTGCAGTCATGTTGGAACAGGAAGGGGAACATCCCCAAACTGTTCCCACAAAGTTGAGAGCATAAAATTGTCTAAAATATCTTGGTATGCTGAAGAGTTCCTTTCACTGGAACTAAGGGGCCAAGCCCAACTCCTGAAAAACACCCCCACACCATAATCCACACTGGAATTCACCGAGCTCCTGAGAGCAACCCATTCTTTCACAAATGTTTGTAAGCAGTCTGCATGCTGAGGTGCTTGATTTACACACCTGTGGCCATGAAAAGGATTGGAACACCTGAACTCAGTCATTTGGATGAGTGAGTGAATACTTTTGGCAATTTAGTGTACATCTGTTTTTTGTATTCATACATCTGTTTTCAACTTTGCTTTCTTTTCTGCTTGGATAATTCTCAAAACCGGATAAGGCCCGCATGCTCCGCTAGGTGGCGATAGTTATATACTTTGCTGTCACTTACTAACGCAAGAAGAAGATGCAGGACGATGGCGCCCGACGGCATAGACGACGTGACTTCATGCGCCTGTAAAGGTATCCGTCGGTGTCTCGTATGCGAAAAATTGAAGGGGGAAGTACAGCTGGAGGCGAGTGAATCAAAGGTACTGATATCCAACAGAGAGCTGTGTTTTACATTTTTATCAGCAGGTAAAGGAAAGAACTGTCGTTATCAGTAGTACTCACAAGGAGCTACGGGTGCCCTCGTAGGACATTCTGTCCTTATTAAAGGGTTATTACTGAGCTAATAAATGTGTACTGCCAGGGTTTGTTATTATAAAAAAATAGACATTCACCCATAATGTCTGTTAAATGACAATGCCAAGAATTAACTCTCGTTAAAGTATAAATAACAATGTCTTTCTATATGAAGACTATTCACCATTTCCTCTACGATCCTGAGACGAGGCTCGCTGCTGGAAAAGATGCCGAGGCTGCATCCTTCCCTTTTCCTGGTGTCTTCCTGTGGGAAAACTTCATAACAGAAGACGAGGAGAAGGAGCTGATAAGTACGATGGACCAGGATGTCTGGAAGCAGTCTCAGTCCGGTCGAAGGAAACAGGTTAAGCACAGAAACAACTCTTCCTAAAGTCATCAGTGACCTGAAGATCAGCAGTGATTCACAAAGAGTTTCAGTCTTAGCTGTGCTAGATTTCACCGCTGCCTTTGACACTGTTGATCATGACATTTTAATTCAGAGGCTTCAGGATATTTAAGAGGTCAGGTTCTCTTAAAGTTCTCTTAAAGTTTCAGTGTTTCGGTTACTAGTTTTAGATCTGCAGGAATACATTTTTTTCTCTGATGATCTAACCTCTGCTCAGTTTAGAACTGAGCAGGAACAAGATTCTCTGAAACACAGTGAGCTGTTCAGGAACTTTGGCATCATTTTGGACAGTGATCTGGCTCCCAGTTCACAGAATTAACTGTAAAGTCCTTCTTTTAGTTCATAAAGCTCTAAGTGGTTAGTGTCTAATGTAATGTGCTATATAAATAAAATTGGCATTGACATTTCTGAAGTTTCTCATGTAAATATAAAGTTATTTGGTATTTTCCATCAACATGACATTGTTTGTAATATTATATAGTAATGGAATAAACAAACGCCTCCTCCCGTTTTGTTGCAGGACTTTGGCCCAAAGGTGAACTTCAAGAAAAGGAAAGTACGTGTGGGTGGCTTTAGTGGACTCCCTCCTTTGAGCCAAAAACTTGTCCTCCGTATGCATCAGGAATCAACCCTAGCAGGCTTCCAGCCAGTGGAGCAGTGCAACCTGGATTATCAGCCTGAGCGAGGCGCAGCCATTGATCCACACCTCGATGATTCTTGGCTGTGGGGGGAGCGGCTGGTCACCATCAACATGTTGTCCGACACTACGCTCACCATGTCTCTGGGACTGGGTCTGCCAGAGCTGGGAATAACAGGGGAGGTCCACGTAGCTGTGCCTCTTCCTCGCCGATGTTTAGTAGTTTTATATGGCGAGGCGCGGCATAGATGGAAACACGCCATTCACAGGGAGGACGTTCATGAACGTAGAGTTTGCAGCACATACAGAGAGCTGTCTGCAGAGTTCCTGCCTGGAGGGCAGCAGGCAGACCTGGGAGCCCAGCTGTTGAATATCGCTTTGAACTTCCAGGGCTCCTCAGTTTAATCTAATTTGGTGGTTCCAGAGGGAGCTAAAATTGAAATCACTTGGACTTCTGTTAAACTGTGAAGATGCGTCGTTTAGACATCCTGGGGTTTGTTTTACTGGATCTGTGCCAGCTTCCCAAATAGTGAGCAGTACTCATGAGGCTTGTGTGCATTAATCAGATGAGCAAAAGCCAAACTGAAGTCTAACTGCTTTGGAAAAAAGTTGGGGAAACTGTGCTGAAATATCTGTAATGTTTCTTCCACCACAAACTTCAGTGCTCTTTTTTTAATGTCTAATAGAGAGATTAAAGCTATTTTTTTAAAGCATACTCCCTGATTTCCTGTTTGGACGATGGTGGTGGACAGCATAACCTTACCCATCTCTTTAAAGGTTCACATTGAATGTTATGGCCTGATACAGGTTATGTTGTCAGAATAATTTTCAAGCAACGCCTATAAACAATTGTTGTGTTGCATTTCTGTCTCTTTCATTCTTTTCTATAAAATAGATGTTTTCAAGAAAGAACAAGAATTTAATTATTTGTTTAAGATTGTTTTGAAAAAAAAAAACCCAAATCTTTGGTAATAAACTGAGTATATAAATTAATAACTGCAGTGATTAAAGCTTTTTTTTTTTTTAGAGATAACAACCTGTTAAAGTTTTTAAGATATAAATTTGACATTAAAATATGAATCAAAGCAAAAAATATATCCTATGATTACAAAAATGACTCAAAAGATCTGTGACCTGAAACAATTCTGTACAGCACCTGCCCTTTGGTGCCTGGTTTTGTTTAATCAGTAACAGTTGAAAGCCATTGTTCTGAAACCCAGTTTGTCCAGTTCCTGAGTGGTTCTCAGACACACAGAACTACAAACAGGATGTGGCCTGCATGCTCAAAACCAGCTGCCTTTACAAACAATTTTGTGTACAAATCATCCTTTTTTTTTTCTCACATCATTGTCTATATAGAAGAAACAGGAAACGTGTGGTGGTGTCAGCAGCTTTAGTTTTCAGTTCTCTAAATGCGTTTTGACACTGTTTTTCCGTATGTTTAACTTCACTGCTCACAGATGACTGTGTTCACAGCAGGTTTGGGTCACCAGTTCATCTGCTGAAAATATAGGAATTTGATCAAGGACTAGAAAGCGGAAGAGAAAACCTTTACTGTCATGTATTCAGGATACGAGATTGGGAATGCCACTCCTGCTTGGTGATTTACATTATAATATTTGCACAGATTAGGAAAGAGGTAGCTGCTCCATTAAGCGTCAGAGTAAAAACACATCTGTATTTCTTAAATAGAATTGTATTTCAGCTGGAGTTTAGAGCTATTTATAATAAAATTTTCATGTTTATTTGTGGTTCCTAGGATACTCAAGAGTAGAATGGGAGGCAGAGCCTTCAGCTTTCAGGCCCCTCTTCTATGGAACCAGCTCCCAGTTTAGATTCAGGAGACAGACACCCTCTCTATTTTTAAGATTAGGCTTAAGACTTTCATATTTTGATCAAGCTTATAGTGAAGGAGGGATCAGGGTCACCTGATTTTTCATTCACCTCTTTTTACTCTGTTTATACCCCACTTTGTATTTAACTATTAGTTATTATTAATTGCTGACTCTTTTCTATAGTGTCTTTTGTCCTGTCTCCCTCCCCTCATCCCGACAGATGGCTACCCCTCCCTGAGCCTGGTTCTTCCTGTTAAAAAGTAGTTTTTCCTTTTCACTGTTGCCAAGTGCTTGCTCATAGGATGTCGTTTTGAATTTTCTCTGTAATTATTGTAGGGTCTTTACCTTACAATATAAAGCGCCTTTAGGCATCTGTTGTGATTGGGGGCTATATAACCAAAACTGAATTAAATTGATGGGAGGAAATGAGTCATAACTGGAGAAATTGTAGTAAAAATAATGTTTGCAGCTGAGTTCTTTGAAAGGATTTGTAAGTTTAGTATATTTAAAGTAATTGAATATGCAGTAGTTTATTTGAAACTGAAATTAACTTTAAAATGATTTTATCTCTTAGGTCGTAATACTGTTATTTTGTTAACTTTCCATTCAAGCTCTGCATGTTTGTTGACCATGCTTTTATTTTGAAAGTACGACCGGACATCCTTGTTTACTTTAGTTGCTGGATTTCTGTTGGCTGGATCCGCTGCTCAACCTGTTTGTTAATCGCGCCGTGTGGCTTATTAACGCCCCGAGTTTATAATAAGCCGGGTTGATTTCTCAGGGGGGATTTGACTCGCCGGAAAGTGATAGGTCGCGTTTTGAGAGCAGATTCAGCAACACGGGGAGCATGTCCTGAGCTCGGAGTGAAACTGAGAGGCTTTTCAAATGTAGCCTGTTAGCTAGCTTCGCCGCGTACAGTGTACACACAGCCTTTTTTGTTCTGCTCATGGACAGCCTCTGCATGACAAATTATTACCAGTGTTGAGTGCAGACAGGGCGCGAACACAGCGATCGTTTTGTTTTACAACGTGTCAAGAGCTGATCTCTGGTTGTCAACCACCCACCCACCCCATAGCCCCGGGGCTAACCCCCGGTCACCGACCGAATTAATGGCCGGAAATCCGAGAAGGGGCGCCGGTCTCATCGGCTTGATGAAGGACGCCTTTCAGCCTCACCAGCAAGCTCTCCAGCCTCACCAGCCCGCAGTGGTCGACAAGAAAATGGTGGAAAAATGCTGGAAACTCATGGATAAGGTACTGACAGTGTCTTTTCGGTAATAAATGGTTTACAAAAAGGGGTTTAAACATACTAAACGAAAAACTTCTCACTTGACTTTTGTCCTTTATCTGCGGCTTTACATTAAAAACATTTACTGCCACTTTGTCCTTTTTGAATATGTAAAAACAATTCAATTAAAGCTGAACTTTTATAACTGCTCAGTTGCATTCAGGAAAACTGCGTTTAAACGGAATCATCATTAATTCCACTGAATATGAGTAACTTCCAAACCAGCCATACAGAAAGGTGTTTTGGCATAAATCCCGGCACTAACCCGTGAAGCTACCTGAAAAACCTGAAACGCTAAAACTGTAGTACAGTCGTGTCCCTAATCCCTTATCTAATTGGGATAATTTCTGCTCAATTAGGTCACATTCGTGTCCCTGGGAGGACACCCTATATTTAGTATTACATCAAAAGAGGTGTAAGTGTTGCAAGAGCAGGCTTGCTTGGTTCTGTATAGTCAGTGATGCATATCTAGTTTATCTTTTGTAACTGAAATAGAAGAGAGGAAACCCAGAGAGATGGTGAGACAAGATTTTAATTCAAGTGAGTTGATGTAGGAAGTCAGATAGACTCTGTAGAGTAAATCCTGGCATGCATGTGCAGTGTGCTGTGCTCATTTACACCTGTGCCTGTAAATAAAGTGTTTGAGGATTAAAAGCTTTTTATACCTGAGTAATATGCTCCTAGGCAGGCTATTTTATTGTCTTGCAGTGAAGTTGTATTGTGGTAATAAATTGTCATCAGAGTGGCAAAATGAGGAATTTGAGGGTTTTGGGGACTGTATCTGATTGGGTATGAGTGAAAGTGTGAGTGTGCAAATGTATGCAAAAAAAACTTTATACTTTAATAATTTTTGCACATTTGTATAGGGGAAAAATATTCAAATGAATGGTGATAGGTGAAAGATTCTGGCGAAGTTATTGATGCAAATTTTGGGTGCTCCAGATGTTGTTGCACTACAAAATACCATATTTCATATTGGGCCTACAAAGTTAATTGCTGAGTGCTGGAGCATAACTAAGTCCAATTTGTTAGGGAAGTTGATCATCACGGATTAAAGATACAGTTTCTGGTCAAACTTTGGTCTACAGCATGTGCCACATCATCTTCTATTACAGAAAGGACTTTGAGAACGTTATTATAACCAATACTAATAATGGCTGAAACTATAAACCTTATCATCTTTAAGGATGGTATTTAACATCAGATTGCAAACAGTGACCCAATTTTAGGAGCTTAAAAATAAAAACAAAAATCCATATCCAAACTTACTTGCGATAGCTCATAATCTAACTGGAAAACTGCCATGAAATCTGTGAAGCCTTCTCAAGCTCCCTGGGTTTTTAACTGGTTTTATTTGAATAACCTCAGGCTTTTCTCTAGCACCACCTTCAGAAAAACTTAAAGCTTTTAGCCTTACTGGTGATTATGTACATTGCAGCTTCTCTCTTGCCATGGCTGAGGGTTTTAATCCTATTTGGGGGGTTTTGGCACATTGTTTGCATGTTAAAAAAAAAAAGAAAGAAAAGAGAAACCTCTGAGCTGATGTGTTTTCCTTCCAGGTGGTGCGTTTGTGCCAGAACCCCAAGGTGGCACTGAAGAACAGTCCACCCTACATCCTGGACCTTTTGCCAGATACCTACCAGCATTTACGCACTATTCTGTCCAGATATGAGGGCAAAATGGAGATCCTTGGGGAAAACGAGTATTTCCGTGTGGTGATCGAGAACTTAACAAACAAGACTAAGCAGACCATGAGCCTCTTTAAGGAGGCCAAGGAGAGGATGTACGAGGAAAACTCCCAGCCCAGGTAGGCGTGTGCCCTAAATAAAAATTATTAATCTTTTTTGGGGGAATTGGAATGTTGCACCAGCATAAAGCCAGCACTGAGAACTGTGAAGCAGGGAAACGTCTGGGTATCTGACACGGCCCAGTTAAAGAGCTAATCGTTGTTTTTCTTGGCTTCCTATCAATAAAATAATCCCTTAAGCTCATGATTGTATGATAATTCCGGCAGTGAAGTGGCGGTGGTGCTGAAGCTATCTCTGTCCTATAAGTTGTATAAACGTTAACGTCTGTGGAGTCCAGGATGGAGCTTTTTCACAGCAGCTGCTTTGACAAGAAATGGTAGGGAAGCACAGATGTTGCTAATCACATTAATAAGACTCGGTACCTAAATAGAAGAAAAGCTTCACTAATGTCATTAGTACCACCTGTGTGGGAAGATCTGTTCCCAGTAGCATTGGTTGATATAAAGTGCCTGCTAAGTGAAAAGCTTTTGAAATATTCAGTCTGTTTAATTTTGAGGAGGAAGCAAAAATCTTCCAAGCCAACAAGAAATACAATTCAGACTGAGATTTTCCTGTTATTTTTTTTCTATAAGACAATTAAAATCCTATCAAAATGGCCTGTTTACATTGTTTACATTTGTGCCTAAAATTTTTGTTTCCTGAAATTTTCCATCACTGTTATTAAATCAAACCATACGAAGAGAAGCAAACGTTCTAAAATGTGCTATTTAAAGGAGCGATTGCACTTTCGCAATCACGTCTGCTTCTTCCTCTGCTTCTCAGAAAGTCATTGCTAAGCAAAAGTTCATCCTTCCTTTTACTCACTGATTCTTATCAAGTGTTTTCTCTTAAGATGTTCTGCATCAACAGTTATTGATAATGTCACCACGCAGTCTTTAATTGAACCATCAAAGCTGAGGTCATGTGCAGACCTTGTGATAAAGATGTTTTTGGAAAGCCATTACCCAGCTGGCTGTTCCCTCTATGCTTTTGTGACTTGATGCTACTTTTGGTTCAATTTTGTGTCACATGTCATGTCATGCCACGGCTCTTTTACACTGTGTGGAAAAACTGTTAAAAAAAAAACAGGCTTAGACTAGATTCTGCGCCCTTATTGGTTTTGTTCTAACCCGATGAGGGTGGATTCACTTCCTCAGTAAAGTCGTGTTTCACGTCGACTGCTCAAGTCGGTCAACTTCAAGAAGTGTCAGGAGAATAAAATGTGAACGGCAGTTAAGTTCAAATGAGGGAATTTCACATTTGAATCTAATCTTTACTGTTCAGATCAGTACAAGCTGTTAATCAGTGTTAAGGTGGCAGGACTTGACGTAAACGGTTTCAAAGTTTGAGGGGGCTCTTTCTACTCAGAGGTGCTTGGTTACTAAAAGATTCTGTTTATATTAATAAGTGTAACTTCCCCTCTTATTAAAAGCAGAACGTAGCATTTGAGACCAGTGAACAAACATGAGGCTGCTGATACCTGTAACTAACGTGTCGCTTTCCTTTCATTGTCTCTCTTCGTTTCCTCTCACTCAGGCGAAACCTTACCAAGCTCTCTCTGATCTTCAGTCACATGCTAGCAGAGTTAAAAGCCATCTTCCCCAATGGCCTGTTTCAGGGTGACAACTTCAGGATTACCAAAGCTGATGCTGCTGAATTTTGGAGAAGGTCATTCGGGGACAAGTGAGTTTCTGCTTCAGCTCCATATTTTTATTCTCGGGCGCTACTCGAATGACTCACAGTTCAAAGTAATTCTTATTTTTGTCTTACTGGGCATTGGTTGCAGTTCATCTCTGGCTGAAACAAGGTGTTTCATCTTCCTTCCTCCTCTCTTGAGGCCAAATTTCTTCTGATTGGGTGCCCCTTCTAAACAAAACATTTAAACAGAAGACCATATTAGGATGGCCATACACACTAACATCAAACAAAGCCAATCCTCATGGATTCAGGCTATATAAGAAGACTCACTATTTGAAGCTTACACTCACACACACACCAGCCATTTCATTAGATATACCTTGGTAGCACTGGGCTTGACCCTGGTTGGCCATACGAATTGTCTGAATAGTTCATGGCACAGATTCAACAAATATAGCATCACAGTTGCTGCAGGTTTGTCCATGATACGAAGGTCCCAAGGTGCTCTGTTGGCTTGAGAGCTGGGAACCACGAAGGTCATTGGAATGCAGTGAACTCACTGTCATGTTCAGTAAACCAGTTTGAGATGGTCTGAACTTTAACACGGGCTGTAAGCCTGCTGGAAGCAGCCATCAGGTGACGGGAACATTGTGGTCAGTAAGTGATACTCGGGTAGGCTGTGGCATTTAAATGATGCTCAGCTGGTACTAAAGGGCCCAAAGTGTGCCTAGAAAATATCCATCACACGGTCACACCACCAGCCTGAATGGTGACACGAGGCAGGATGGATCTGTGGGTTACACCAAATTCTCACTCTACCATCTGAATGTTGCAGCAGAAATCGAGACTCAGAGTCCTTTTATCTAATTTTGGTGAGCTCGTGCAAATAGTAGCAACAGTTTCCTGTTATCTGCCAGGAGTGGGACCCAGTGTGGTCTTCTTAGCCCTGATTCAGTCTTAACTTTAGGATTTCATAAAGTGAAAGGTAAGGTTCCCACAAAAACTGTTTCTGCCCCCCCCCCCCCCCCCAACCCAACCCAG
>VUQJ01044210.1:2402-25879 GCA_015108635.1 Andinoacara biseriatus
TTTTGTAAAAAAAACCCAAAAACATTTCCAACAGGATTCCTCAGTGAGTATCGTATTGAGGAATGAATGATCAGTTACACTCAATTTGCTAAAGGAAGAAATGCTTCAGTCAGAAGGATTTGTCTTGACCTTTGAACATAGTTTTAAGAATAAGAATAACTGTTGATCCCAGAGGGAAATTCATATGTCTGACAGCTCATCTGCTATTTGTATGAGAATTGAAAAGCTTGATGGCTGTGGGTAAATGATTTTCTGTATCTCTCCTTTTTACAACAGAGAGAGGAGTCTTCAAGTTCCATAAAGATTACAAAGTTCAGAGTTTCTAACATCTTTAGTGTGCATTTTTCCACAACCTCTCCCAGTATGTCCATTCAGTTACAGAGCCACTAATTTGTCCAGTCTCCTTGCATCCTTGTTTCTGACTGCAGCAGAGAACAGCACACTTGCCTCCACAGACTGATCGAACATCTTCAGTATTTTAGTGCAGATGTCAAGAGAGCTTAGTTTTTTTTATAACAAAAAGAGACGCTCTGCTCCTTTTTGAATGGTTCACCAGTATATGGACCAGTATAGTTTGTTATCCCAGTGTAAACCTAGATATTTCTATTTTGTTACCATCTCTGTGTCAACCCGCCAACTTTCACAGGATGTAGAGAGGGCCTTCAGAAATCAATTATCATTTCCTTTGTCTAAGAGGTGTTCAATATGAGGTGGTTTTTGTGACTCAATCGCTGAAGGCTTTAACAAGATCCCTGTATTCAGATTCCTGTCCATTCCTGATACAAGCCACGCAGAGTCATCTGTCATCTGGATGTGGCAGGACCAAGATTATTATTGTTAATGTAAACAAACAGAAAAATGAAGACTGAAATTGGAAGAATGTTTTTGTTAACTGAAATAAATCAAAACAATCATTAAAAGGAAAAAAAATTTTAACTGTAGTTTGTGTTTTTAAAACTAACTAAAATGAACTGTGGATTGATAGGAAATCATTTTTCCACAGTTTTAGCTGGGAACACCACTTCACTGTGTGTATGTGTGTGTGTGTGTGTGTGTGTGTGTGTGTGTGTGTGTGTGTGTGTGTGTGTGTGTGTGTGTGTGTGCGCATCAATGCAATGAAAAGCTTTGGAGCATAGTGGCCCCTTTTATCATTGGTTGGATGAGAGACTGGCACTGTCTAGTTAGTGTGCATGTGTGTGTATGATAGAGATGTGAAAAGCGAGAGGTCAGCACTGCCTGGCACTCAGCTGCTGAAGCCCTATCTTTGTGTATGTGTGTGTATGCGTGTGTGTGTGTGTGTGTGTGTGTGTGTGTGAGAGAGAGACATAGAGAGAGGTGGAATGAGAGCATGCTCAAATGACTAATGGCACAAAAACAATGCACAAAGTGTCACATCGCAGTTGATTTTAGGCTTTTTGGAGTTCAAATCAAGTCTCAAGCCATTTGAGACAAGCCAAAGACAAGCTTCAGAGATCTCAAGCAATGTCTCAATTAACTGCTTGCACCCCACCCTGCTTTGTTATTGTAGCATTGTCTTTCACGGTTTCCATGCCCACACCGCTCACTTGCAAGCCCCTTGATGCCAGATAAAGATAAACAAAAGCAGCTTCCCATGTCTTGCCGGGACTTGCTAACTGAAATGACTGTTGCTGATAAATTTTACACACTCTAGCTTGCTGGTGATAAGCTTACATTAGCAATACACAGTGGTTAAAAAAGTTAGCAAAAATGTTAACATGCACTTGATTGCTGACTGAGGGCAAAGCTGATGCCATTTAAGGTGCTAGCTCTCTGTCCGAGTGTTTCTGTCTTGTCCAGGAACACTTAGATGCGTGGGCAGAAGGGGTCTGAGGATAAAAGTGAAAACACTGACTCAAAGATATGGCCTAGGATGCACTGAGACTCATCTTCAATGACATCCTTGGATGTTTTGTGTCTTTCAACATCATGCACCCTCACTCAGGAAACCAAGCCAGGATTGAGCAGGGCCAGGCTTGTGTTCCAGCAGCACTGGCTCATGAACCATTGCTCCTGATTCAAAGCTATCTGGAAGCCCTCCATGGCAGATTTGATGCCTTTCCTTTTTGTAACCCCTGTGATCCCGAGTAGCATGTAGACCTTGAAAATGACTAGTCAAACCTCTACACACCACTTCGATGGGCTCACAGTGTGCCTTCCAGTCTCTCGTGCAGATGGAGAAGGTCCTGGTATTTAAACAGTCTCCTGTAATTAGTGACCAACACACTGCACCGCCTAAATTACAGGCACTGCATCATGATTGGAGAATCGTTGTGGTGGGGTTTCACAAACAGTAACCTTAAAAGTCCACAGTGAAGATTTCTTGAGACTAAACAAATGATATTTAGAGTCAGTGTTACAGTGGTCATCTGTATTGATTATCTATTAGCAAATGCTCAGATGAGTTGTTCCATGCTTCTTTTAGAGGGAGCAGTACCCCCACCTGGACCCCCAACCTGGCCTTAAAATAAAAGATGATATCACGCATTAGTTTCTGGATCCCTGTTGAGTTTATAAATTTGGCCATTGCCATCTTGGAGCAAGAAATAAGCCAGGAGGAGACAGTGGAGTCCTAAATTATCAATTAATGTTAGCAAGCACAGATGAAAATAAGCATCAGCATGGTTGCATTAGACCAAAGTAAGATACAAATTCAATTGTAGAATTTCATCCAAAAAATGAGTACAGGCTTCATGAATGGACTGTTAGTACAATTAACTACACAATATGCCACAATATTTGACTGATAGTTGCACACTCCAAGAGGCACCACAACCACAGTCAGGTGGTCCGATCCAGTCATTTAAATTAGCTGCTCGGATGTACACACTATACAAAACCATAAATAACGAGGGGTTGTTTTTGTTGTTTTTTCGTTCTTTCTTTTTTGTGGGGGTGAGGATTTCTCTCTTGGGTAACTTTGCTGTAGTTCAACTTCTTGCAATGATAAGTCGTGTAGTGTAGCTTCCCCAACACTGGCACGACTGTACATGGCATCTGCTGCATGCACATACACACGTATGCTCCCTCATTCACCTACACAGGACGACTGAAACAAGGACGCTTTCATAGAAAAACTGCTTCACAGTGCTAAGTTTGAGTATTTCAGAAGCAAGTCTGCCATTTTAACACATAACTTAAACCAAGAGCTTGCTAGATAGTTTTAAACATTGTACAGTGGTTCTCAGAATGGTTCATGGAAACAATCCCCATCATCAGTGCTATGCCTGCAGCTTTAAGTAGATTTGGACACCACATTGCACTTCAAACATTTCAAGGGAGGACACTTCACTTTAGTCTATGTTGTGTGCACTTTTACCTTGACGAGCAACATGACTCACTTTTTCATGTATTTAAATCTCTGCAGGCAAATCACAACAGAAATCTGCTTGCATGCTATAAATAACTTCCATACCAGTATTCCTGTTCAGGGCGTTGGAGGTTTAAACTCCCATTCAGTGTGTTGCATGTTGTTGTCAGTGATTCACAACAAGTCAAGTTGAGTCAAGTCAGTCTTATCCATCTAGTCTACTATTACGAATCACATTTGCCTCAAGGTGGTTCAGTGGTGACTTCTCAAGGTGGCTTCTGTAAATATGTTATACATTTGGACAGGGAAATAAATCCCCCTGAAATACTCTGAGGAGGAGCACAGATCCTGCTTTCAGTCAAGACGTGTGTGTGTGTGTGTGTGAGAGAGAGAGTGTAAGCAACACCTTCACACATTGTTTATAGTCATGCTAAGCTGCTATATCAACAGCAGAAGCAGCACAAAGCTCTGGGATTACTGACAATGAAATGAAAATCAAACATATGAGCTAAAGAGCTCCCTTTCTTCAGCTCCCATTTGAACATTAAATAGTTAAAAACCTCCCTGATGCACTCTAAAACCTTCCCCATGAAGTGCCCTTTTAGCTTCAGTGCAAAACATCATTTTTTGAGTAGGATTACAAATGGTCAAAAACACACTGCAACACTAGAAGTCTCTGTGAGCCAGGACGGTAAGTAAAGAATTTACCCCATAAGTGGAACTATTTCATCTTCACAGCAGGTATTATTTTAAGCAAGAACCGGGTTAAATTCAGTGCACTCTGTAACTGGCATGGTCCAAAGACTCTCTGTTTCTAGGAACCGAAGAACGAAGAGGCTTGACTGAGTAATGAGGTGTCTCGTGTAAACACTGGTTTCTAGGAATGATTACAGAAAAACGAGGGCAGTTAGTTTTTAACCTCTCATTTAGGGATTAACGTGGAATCTATCTTTTAAATGATCCAACAAACTTTACACAAGTTGCACATTTTAGGCTGTTAAATAATTACAATTTATCTCCAAGTCCCTTAAAGACAACAGACATGTAATTGTGGAAAACCACAAAAGCAAAAGTAATTTTTCACACAGTGTCAACTGAAATTAGTTCAGTTCCTGGAAGCTGAATGCAGCGAACTAAAAAAGAAGTGAAAGGGAAGATATTTCTGCTGTTAACCACACTGACACATAGCCATAATTCGAAAAGCGATTATAGCTCACTCCGCTGTGTACCCAAAAAAAAAATTGCATAATAATTCTTGTAAGCTGTTTGTCTTTAATGGTGACGCGAACATTTAGCGGTTGGTGTTGTCCATTATGTTTATTAAATGTCATCAGATTTATCTGTGGCGTCAGTGTTTCACTTTAGAGCGTACTAGTGTGGCGACTGCCTCAAAAGGACATCGGGGTTTAGTAATATTAAGCTATATGCACTTATCTCAGGAAATTAATTATAGTGCTCTTCAATTCTGGCAACATTTAATGATAGCACAAGGCTACAGGGCCGGATCCAATATCAGTAAATGAGGCAGATGTGGGCCAGCTGCAACCCCATTTCCCAAAATTTTGGGAATCTGTAAGATGTAAACAAAAACAGAACACAATGATCGGCAGATCTCGTAACTGAGGCAAAGTACCATTTAAAAGAAAAAGGTCATTTTGAATTTGATGGCAGCAACATGTCTCAAAAAAGTTGGGAAAGGACCGTGTTTACCACTGTGCAGCATCCCCTCTTCCTTTAAAAATGGCCTGTAAACTGTGAACTGAGGAGACGAGTTCTTGGACTTTTGGGGGCTACTTCGCCCTATTTTTTTTTTTGTGACGCACCAAATATTTTCAGTTGGTGAAAGGTCTGGACTGCACGCAGGCCAGTCCAGTTCCCAGACCCCTCTACTATGAAGCTGTGCCGTTGTAACAGATGCAGTATGCAGTTTAGCATACATCTCCTCTTTAGTTTGGAGGACGCAGCATCTGTGATTACCAAATAAAATTTCACATCTTAATTTGTCTGATCACAGAACAGTTTTACACTTTGCGTCAGTCCACTGTAAATAAGACAAGATGACGACGTCTTGGGGTCATGTTCACCTTCATCTTTGCATTTAACCTGCATTTGTGGATGAGACAGTGAACTATGTTCACAGGCAATGATTTCTGGAAGTGTTCCTGAGCCCATACAATGATTTCCATGACAGGATCATGCCTGCTTTTGATGCAGTGCTGCCAGGAGGCCTGAAGATCACGGGCATCCAATATTTATTTTCAGCCCTGTCCCTTGGTGTACACAGATTTCTTCCGATTCTCTGAATCTTTTTGATAATATTTTGTACTGTAGATGATCCGATATTCAAACCTTTCCCAATTTTACAACATTATTCTTAAATTGTTTCACAAATCGCAGACAGGTTTTTGTAGATTGGTGAACCAATGACCGTCTTATCTTCTGAGAAACTCTGCCTCTCTAAGATGCTCTTTTTATACCCAATCATGTGATTGACCTGTTGCCAGTTAACCTGATTAGTTGCAAAATGTTCCTACAGCTAACAAGGTGAATCATTTATATACTTAACATAAATTTGATTGTATCAGAACAAAACATGACACATACACAAGACTTTTTCACGCATTGTTACACTGTTTTTGCATTTACTGTGTGCAATGTTCTTTCACTTTGCCTAATCAAATTCCTGCCTTTGAGATGATCATTTTTTGACGATTTGTGCTCAGAGAAGTGTTTTTAGTTAGTTTTGACCTTTCTCCCAATACACTGAATGTTAAAGTATTTGAACAAGAGAGAAGGACAAAAAATCAGGTTTGTGCCATTGCTGCATTTGTTTGCTGTGGGTTATTTTTGGTTATTTTTCACTTCCTGTATTTTTCAGTCATGCTCTTACCAAAAGGCCTTTAAAATATATATTCTAATAAACCTTTCTTATGAAGTATTTTTCATGTCTTCCAACTGCTAAATGTCCACCAGTTATAAACTGTGTGTTTTTGGAGCAGACCAGAAATTAATGGGTTACAAAGTGAGATTAATGGGTTAGCGAGTTTAAAGTTCAAAGACAGGGTTTACAGTGTCACAATGGTTACTGTCTTTTTTACCTTGTGTGGAGTTTTGGTTTAAAACAGGCTGGGAGTTTAGGTGCTATCTCGATTGCCTGATATCTATCTATCTATCTATCTATCTATCTATCTATCTATCTGACTCTTTTTCTAGGTTAACGTTAGTCTTTCTCTCTGTTAGTGCTGTAGGTGAGTGGAAGAAGCAAAACATGTCAGGGTGCTCAGGGGCAAGAATAAACATCACATGCTTTGATTCCCTGAGGTAAAATAGGCCAGATTTCTTAGAAGAATTGAATGTAACAGAATAGAAATCAGTCCACGGGCTGTTAGAGAGAAACAAAACACTTGCAGAAGGTCCAATATTTCTTAAAGTGACATGAAAATGTTAAAAACAGAACCTTGACAATGACAAAACATGTCACTCACCTATGATGTTGAGCACCCATGCAGATAATTTTGGTTTATTTGACCAGTTTTTGAGACGTCTTCATCCTGAAACTACATGGCCCCTGTCTACATGATATGGTATGGAGCACGGTTTCACAGAGCCTAGAGTTCCTTGGTTTAGAGAGCTGTAAACTCCCAACAATGAAGCTTCAGTGCTTTAATGGGAACACACCTGACCGCGGTTAACTTGACAGAAATACAGGAGTATGTTTGTTGTGCAAACAGGCACAAATAGGCAGATATTGGTGTGCACTGGATGTTAACGGTTTGCCGTGGTCATTCAGAGTTATACAAGGGCACATGGTCACACTCTAACCATTAAAAAAATATTTGTTTTGAGTGTGATGATTCATTTAGCTTTTTAGGGTTTTTATATAGATTTAATACAGGGAGAGAATACAGGCAGATCAAGACAGAGGCGAAGTGAAAGGGTGCAAAGTGAGAGTCAGGCAGAGAGAGGGAGACCAGGATGGGTTGAATAAGCTGTTTGTTTGTCCCTCTCTTGTCCACCCTGGCCTTGCCTGGTGCTTGGTGCCTGGCGTCCAGGGTGATTTCCTTTCATAACGACCACTGCCATCCTTGCATTAGCATTTTCACTGCTGCGAGGGCAACGCTCAAGGGTGTACGTGTGTTTAGTTGCTTGCTCCTCGACGGGTCTCATTATGCAGGGAATGGGAAAGACCGAGAGAGGAGAGCAGGGCCGAGACATCGACCTGACATCGCTGAGATCCACCATGCCAGCCAGTGGCCCTCTCCAGGTTAGTATACCCAAAAAGAGAGACAAACCTGTAAAAAAAAACTTGTTTTTTATAGGGCGCCCACTTGTCTGCTTTCCTTCTGTTTCTCCCTCTTTCTCATTTCCTGCTCCCATCATGCTTCAATCTTATTTTTTTTTCTCTCAGTCCTGAGAGTTTGTTACTCTGAATCACTGCTTCTATCTTGGATTTACCACAAAGCTGTGGTATGTTCTGTCTGTGTGAGAGCTGAGGATCAAACGGTTGCTGTGTGGCTCTCTGGGTTAGGTTAAGTGCTTGTACTCTATCCCAAGACTAAAATACAACTACAGCATCCATCAAATACCAATTAGGTACTGGGTGCAAAGGCTAATAATGTCCTTTAATGTAGCTGTGGGTCAAAGGAACAGATACACACTAATGCCAAGAAAAAAAAGGGGTCATTGTACAGTTGGAGTTTTGAGAGGTGGCACTTATTTTTTCATATTCACATATTTTACACACACTTCTAAGGTACATTTTGTTTGTTTAAAATCTATTTTTTGACATTATTTAAATAGATTTATGCTTTTTTTTTTTCAAACAATCATTTGACTACCATTCACAGCAATTATAGATATTTACATAACTGTTGCTGGTATCTGCTGCTGTTCTGTATTAGAGGCAACAGGGTTCCTACCATCAGCCAGCAGGAGTATCAGTTACTGGAACAGTATTTTTAGTCTCCAGTGAACAAAGTGTTATTACTTAAGACAAGATGATGTGTGTGTGTGTGTGTGTGTGTGTAAGACAGTGAGCAATATAGAAGAAAGGGTCTTTGCTGAGTTCACCGGTGTATGTAAATGTCCACATTACATATAGATTTCTTGTATACAATATAGAATACTCTCCGAGTATTCCAGCTTCCTCCTGCAGTCCAAAGACATGCAGTTAGTGGGGGTTAAGTTAACTGGTGACTCTGAATTGCCATAGGTGTGAATGTGAGTGTGAATAGTCGTATTAGTCCTGCGACAGATTGGCGACCTGTCCAGGGTGTACCCTGCCTCTCTCCCTATTTTACATGAGATAGGCTCCATCCCCCAGTAAGCCTGGATGGGATGAATTAATGGAAGAAAATGGACATGTATTTCTTGTGTAGATTTAGCAAACAGTCTAAAAGCAACAGGTGTAGTAGTGTGGCATATGTTAAACTGAGTCCCAGTGACAGTGTGAAAAGAGTGATGAAAGGGATACTGTTCTTCAGAAAACCAGCTATTTCATTAAATATCTTTTTTAAACCTTACGGTATTGCAGCATTGTTAGCCACTCTTGATATCTGTGGTAGGAACTGCAAACTGTAAGCTTGCTTACTTAACTTGAACTCTCTTTTGGGAGAGCAACAGTCCTGAGCAATCTTGAGGACTGTTCCTGCTCCTATTCAATTCAGGTTTATTTATATAGCACCAAATCACAACAACAGTTGCCTCCAGGCACTTTATACTCTAAGGTAAAGATCCTACTGTAATCTGGAGAAAATGCCAACAATCAAGCAGCCCCCTGTGAGCAAGCACTTTGTAACTGTGGGAAGGAAAAACTCTCTTTTAAGAGGAAGAAACGAAACCAGGAAAACCAGGCTCAGGGAGGAGCAGCCATCTGCCACGACCAGAACAAAAAAATTTTTAGGGTGCGCTCTGGATTCCTATAGGCTACTGTGTAATAAAAGGAGGACTTTAAATACTGTGTTTTGCTTCTGAATTATTACTCAAGAGGATCAGCTTGATTTTGACTGGCTATCTTGGTCTTTGATTTTGTGACTTTTTCACAACATCCCAACATAATGCACTAACACAGCTCCAAAGAGAAAGCTTGTCCAAAGAGAAACATGTAATTTGCTGAAATTAGATCTATGAGGTTTTCATTCAGTGTCTCTGTGAACCTGTTATGATGAATCTATTTCCATGGTGTGAAAGCTTTACACCTCTAAGTCACTCTCTATGTATAGAGCACAGCAACAGGGTGTGGAGCGCTGATACAGAATCACACGGCCTCTCCAAGCTTGACAGTCATGTTTCAAAGAAAGGGAATGACCACACTCTGTGAAGAGGATAGTCGCTAAGTTTAGTAATTAAATGTGACAAGAGAAAAACCTATGACAGCCCAGTCTAGATCTAGATACGTCATATACATTGCTAGGAAAAAGTCTTGAGTCACCCCCTCATTTCTTTATATATTGCTAGGAAAATGGGAAATAGATGCAGCAGTATTGACACATCCAAACATACTTGGAAATACAGCAACATTTGGTTCACAGCCTGAACTCCCTAGTCTTCAGGAATAGTTCTCCGGGTTTCTTGAAGGACATTCAGAGCTCTTTTTTTTCGATGTTGGCTGCCTCTTGTTCCATTCTCTGTCAACGTGATCCCACACTGCTTCAGTAATGTTGAGATCTGAGGTGGTCAATCTATGAGCGATAGCATTCCATTGTGTGCTTTTCCGTCCAGGTATGTTTTAATGCTTCAGTATTGTCACGCTGAAAAATGAAGCCGCTGAAAATCAGATGCTTTCAGATGATATCCAGGTGCTTTCCACGGTATTGAATGGTGGATCAAAATCTGACTGTACAGTTCTGTGTTCATAGTTCCATCAATTTTGAGAAGACTCCCAACACCACTGGCTGAAATGCAACACAAAACCATGACACTGTATTTTACAGATGGCTGTAAATGCTCACTGTTGTACCTCTCTCCTGACCACATCTTGTGTAATCTGGCATCTCTCAGGCTTTTCTCTCCGTTTCCCTTCCTTAAGAATGGCTTCTTGACAGCCAACCCTTCCAGTGAGACCATTTCTGACACGGCTGTGGTGAATAGCAGATGAATCAATTGAAAGGCCAGATGTATCCTTTGAGTGTTGTGTTTTTTTCCTATTTCTTAAGCATATGACTTTTGGATACTCTTCATCTGTTGTAGATGTTTTTTTGCCTTAGTGTACTGAGAATCTTTGAGGTCACACTGCACACTATCACAAGATATTGCACCTTGTTGGTGCAAAAATACTATTTTATGTCTTTGACTTTTTTTCAACTGGCTATTTGTTAAAGTGTCTATTACTCTGGATAAACAAACACACATGCATTCCTCTGAAAATGGTGCAAGGTACAACGCCTGGACTGAAAATGCGCGAATAAGCAGCCAATGTCCAAAAAACAGTCCAAACATCGAAAAATCTGGCTCCTTGGAAACAAAATATACAGAAATTAGAGGTGACTTAAGACTTTTGCACAGTACTGTAGTGTCAGTGACTATGTAACAAAACATTTTTTGTTCATATGTTTATGCTTTGTCCTGTTTTCTTGAGCTAAGAAGGTTAATGTAGGAGTATAAAATTGATTAGAAATATAAATTAATGTAATGGCCTCTAACATTATGGAAACACAAGTGTGTGTGCATGTCTGTGATTTTGTGTGTGTGTGTGTGTGTGTGTGTGTGTGTGTTTGTGTGTGTGTGTCTGTGTAACCACCTCTTGGCCTCTGCATGGCAAATGCTACATTCTGAGTGTAGGTGTGAAGTATGAGAGTGTGTGCATGTCTCTGTAATTCTGAGAACTTTCATCTGAGACCCAGCCGAGCCTCACCTTTAACTGATGCAGATGTTCACTGTTGTTCTGCAATAACTCATGTTGTGTAATAGGTGTGTATGAAATAAGTGTTTTGCATAATCAACACATAAAAGTTTGAAAATTCAATTATATAGCCATACAATTAAATGTATGTAACTTTATTTCAAATATCTAACTACAAAACCATTAAAAAAAATTGAAATGAGGGAACCAAAGGTGCAAAATGTAACCACCTCTATAAAAGCAGAGCTTTTGGCATTTTGCTGGTCAGGGTGTCTCACCAAGTTCCCCAAGGTCAGGGTATGCACTGCTCAGAGAAATGGGGAAAAAAAAACATATTAAATGTTCAAGTTAGAAAAAGCCTAAATAACTATGGGTTGTTTGGAAGTGTTGCCAGGAGAAAGCCTTTCTTCTTTCAAAAGGACACAGCTTACTTTGCATATTTGCATCTGAGTAAACCACAAAACTTCTGAACTACTGTCTTTGGACAGATGAGACCAAAGTGCAGATGTTTAGCCATAATGCACTGCACCACATCTGACAAAAACCAAACACTATCAGCGCGCCTCATACCAACTGTCAGCACGGTGGTGGAGGAGCGATGATTTGGACTTGCTTTGCAGCCACAGGGTCCCTTGCAGTCACTGAGTATACAGAGGATAGTGCTCAAGTAGTCAAATGTGAGGATGTCTGGTTGACAGCTAAAGTTTGGCCAAAATAGGGTCAATGATCCCAAGCACAGCAGCAAATACGCAACAGAATGGCTGAAAAAGAAAGGGCTCAAGGTGTTGCAGTGAAATGCTAATTCAATGAAATGCTGTGGTGGGACTTTAAGAGAGCTGTGCATCAACGAATGCCCGCAAACCTCAATCAACTGAAGCAACAATGTAAAGAAGAAGGGTGCAAAATTTCTCCACAACTATGTGCGAGAGACTGATAAAGCAATACAGAAAACAATTAAGTCATTGCTGCTAAAGGTGGTTCTACAAGAATCATAGGGTGTACTTACTTTTTTATAGGACTGCATGGAGAAACTTATTCTTCACTTAACTGTAGCTGTTATGATTAGTGGTGGGAATCACTGCGTAGGTCATGATACAATACTATCACAATTCATTTCCTATGATAACAGGCAAAAACAAGTCATTGTTTACAGAACAGAACAAGAATGAACCCAGTACAAAATGAGACTTCCACAGAAGTTACTGCTTTATGTAATGTTTCCATGCAGTTGCACTTCCAAAATGACTTGCATCACAAAGATTTATTCCTTCTCCAAGGTGAGAGTCGAGGGAAAGACTCAAGCCTAAGCAGAGCTTTCAGTGCTGTTTGTCTGTCGGCATGGTTATGCAACAACTATCAAGACTAATTTTATGATATTTGGAGATGGAGCTTGTGCAAAAGGGGGAACTAATTAAATTTTGATGCAGATTTAGATTACATTCATACATTCCTCTGTGTGGCGTTTGCATGTTCTCCTAGCGCTTGTGTGGGTTCTCTCCAGGTGCTCTGTTCTGGTTTCCCACAGTCCAAAAGACGTGCTTGTTAGGTTAATTGGTGATTCTAAATTTGCCATAGGTGTGAATGTGGGTGTGAATGGTTGTGTGTGTGTGTCTCTCTCTCTCTGTTAGCCCTATTATATATTGATGACATCTCCAGGGTGTGCTCCTACTCTTGAAATATGACAGCTGGGAAAGGCTCCACATGTACAGTCTCAATTCCAAAAAAGTTTAGAAGGCTGTGAAAAATGTAAATAAAACAGCATGCAGTGATTTGCAGATCTCATAGACCCATATTTTATCTGCGAATCACTGTTTTCTTTTTGTTTACATTTTACACAACAAAGACTGGAGACATTTTCCTGTTATTTTTGGCACTTGTGTGAACAAAGTGTGAGTAAATTTAACCCAAAAAAAAAAGTTAACAATGTTTTTATAACAGTCACGGCACTTCTCCTGCGGAAGCCAACGCCTCTTAGCCTCTCACCAATTTTTATGCGGGAAAAAAAACCTGGTGGTGATGCAAATAACTCATTTAAAAAAATAGCTCTGTGAACAGTTCAGCAGCAGTGTTTTTTGTTAGAGAAAATAATGCCCCTGGGGTGGACATTAGCCTTTGTAACGTTGCTATATAAAACACTATGAGTTCAAGAAACAGCCTGAAAGCACAATATGGGCTGATTAAGTATATCTACTTGATCATCTACCACTGAAATTGCAATAGAAAATACATCATACATGTCCCTGTGTGAGTGTGATTTTCCACCCTCCTATTTGGCCTTTTCCTCATCCTTTTCTCCCCCTTTTCTTTATTACCCTGTCCTTCCATTCATTTCTCTCTATTCTTGTTTTTCCTCTATTCTCTGTCCAGGGGGGATTGTGTGTTTTCTTTTCATTTTAGGGGGGAAATGACAGCTAACTCAGTTTGAATCTAAAACAGTTCTAAAAGGAGTCGTGCCCAATTTCCTTGTGTGTTTGAGTGTGTGCGTGTGTGTATGTGTGTGTGCGTGTGAAAAGTTTCTTTCAGAAGGTTTAGAGAGAGTATATGTGTAAAAAAAAAAGGGGGGGGGACAAGATGAGTGATACCATATGAAACTTTAGATCCATATAAACAATTGAATTATCAAACAAGGAGTTGGTCTGTCTCCTGTTTTGTTCTATTCATAAACCCACAATTATGTTGTCACACTGAAAAAGAGCAGATAGGCACAAATATTCTCATAAAGTCCACCCATTTACTTCCACTTCAGTGGGATTTAAAATCTTGGAATAAATATGAGTCTTTTATATGATATTTTTTATGAAGACATTGTTAGTCAAACAAGCATCTTTAAAACTTTGAGCAGATTTTTACACATGAAATCAATCATTAGTTGCAGCTTTAAGTCCAAGAGTTTTTAGACAGACTTTTGTTCCTCATCCACTTGTTCTAGTCATATTTGCCAAGAAAACGCAGAAACCTCCTCCCCTCTAATGCCGAGGGTTCCCTACTGGGACAGTAACTCGCAACACTATAACTCATGGACACAAACATGCAGATGAACATAAATCAGAGATACACACCAGTCTTATAAATCCAACTTCTCTGTGTGCCAATCTTCTCGCAGACTCTGTGTGCACGCCCTTCTCATAAAAACATTTCTGAAGAATTATGTATCACTTCTCCTCAGCATTTACAACTATATTAGACTCCAGTTTGAGCTGCGACTTCAAATAAATCCGCATCTTGTGCGATGTGAGCTGTACTGAAATTGTTGCCAAACAAATACAGAGGCAGCCACACATATGCACAGATCTGTGGCAAAGCATTAACACAAAAATAGATAAAGACACAATGTGATAAACACATACAGTGCTTAAGAGGCTGCATGTGGCAGGGAATGTGATACATAAAGCCTGTGTGTTTATTGGTGCACAATGAACCAGAACCTTTTCATCTAACTCTTGAAAAAGATATAAACATATTTCCCCAAAAGGCTGAACTATTTCTTTAAGAGAGAGAAGTGATAGAAAATGCATGAGAAAGAGAGAAGTAGAGCTGAGGGAAGATGCAGCTTGGCATGTGGAAAAAAGTAATCTGGGGCATACAAACACACACACACACACACGCACGCGCGCGCGCAATCTGACCTCATCTTTGTTGATAAAATGTACTGCTGTGTGCCGGGCTGATGGCCAGTGTAGCGCATGTGTCTATGTGAGAATGTGTGTTTATGTTAATTGAGGGGTGATCTAAAGGTAAACACAGAGCTCTCTTTATCTGCATTTTCTTTTCCTCCAACACGAGTAGTAGGTCACTGGACAGGAGAAAGTGTGTGTGTGTGTGTGCAAAAGAACCCAGCCCTGAATGTTTTTGGTCAAGCTTTTATGGCTGCTAGTGTGTGTGTGTGTGTGTGTGTGTGTGTGTGTGTGTGTGTGTGAGTGAGTGTGTGTGTGTACAGTGTCAGATGTGTGTTCAGAGTTAAGAGTCCCAGTGAGCTACAGGTTCTTTGTCTACACTTATTTGAGTCAAAAAATGGAAAAGCATTGCCACTACCACATCTTCAAATCTTTAAGTGGCTTTTTTTTTTTGTGATTGATTGTTTGATTTTCTTTGTTATATTTTTCTAATTTTGCAGCATCCTTAGGAATTCAACTTGATAAATAACTTGGAAAGTGTAATTAAAAGCATTCATGGCTGCAATGGCTGCTCCATTATTCACAAGGGGTCACCACAGTGGGTAGCTCTGTATTTTTGATTTGTTTTTGATGACAGATGCCCTTCCTGATGCACCTCCAAAGGAATTGGTGTCTCCTCCTGAGAATTATTTGGTGATTGGAAAGCATGGATCTAAAAAAACAAAATGCAGCCTTTAAGGAACTCAGAAAAACAGGCCGACACATGTATTTTTTTTAAGTAGATTACACTATATTCATGACCAAAAAAAAACAAAAAACCGCCTGCTAAATTAAAAGGCTTCAGTGCTGAGTGAAATGGTAAACTGTTGATATCTACAGGGGGATTAAACGAAATCAACGAAAAATGATGGTGATGAATTAAGTAAACAGCTGATTAAGCTTAGAACATTAGTCATTTCTTATACACGATAATCTGAAAATGCTGCTTAAGCCTGCGCCTGTTCATGTTGCCTGTTTTGTTAAGCCAGGCATTGCAGGAGTTGATATGCCCACTCATCAATGAGGCTTATTGTTTAAGCCATTGTTACTGAGAGACAGATATGAAAATCAACCCACGCTACAGATTTCAGTGGAATTAAAGACAAGCAGAGTTATTTCTGCTTCCAGAGACAAGGGCCAATTGTGGCCACAAGATAGCAGTGATTTAAAGGGTTTTGCAAACAGGCAACTCTGATTCATAGGAAAGTGGAAAGATCAATTTTATTTTGGTTTTAGGATAGATAGATAAATAGATACTTTGTTGAGCCCACAAGGGAAAATATTGTTAATGCACATCTAGATTTCACTGGACAAGCACTGTTTGCCTTGCTTGACCTGATGGAACAGGAAGCAAGGCAATGACTAATAGTCATGCAGTAATAGGCAACACACAAACCTCCAGTTTTTACATAGTTAACTAAATTATTTAGCTTTTTCAGCTTAGAAAATACTAAGTGTAGACGACTAGTCTACATCTCTCCCAAGTGGAAAAAAGTCCGAAAGACAAGAGGTGAGTTCATCTTTTTCTTTAGATTTGTTTATGTTCAGTTGATTTATCAATTGAACATAGATTTAGTGAGCTTGATAGAATATTAGGACATAATATTACCACTTGAAGCTCTGTCTGAACAACTATTATGTTTTAGTTAATGCTGTACATTGTTGTGGGGTCGTGTGTAAATTTCTGTGTTAAAACAAAAAAAGTGGGGGCAGGGAAGGAGTGATTCAGGGAAAGAACAAGTGTGGGCAGCAGGCAAGAATCACTTACATCATCCAGGCCCTGTCACTGATGCCCGTTGGTGCCTGCGGTGCTCATGGGACTATTGTTGATTTCAGCCCCATGAGATCATGTTATCTGTGAAACAAAGGCACCCTGTTAATAATTGCTGTCTGTGTAAAGTCATGATGTCAATGTAACGCTTTTTTTTGTTTATACACAAGTTGTTCTGATATTCTTCTCTGAGTTTTTCTATTAAGCTGTTTTATTTTACCAAAAGATATTCCACATTTCAATTCTTTTTTAAACATTAGTTATGTGCATGCACATTTTATTCTCCTTAAAGGTACCCAGTCTAGAAATTTGCCTTCATGTAAATTGTAGCTGCACTCTTATTTGCTTTATTTAAAAAAAATGCTTATAACCACACACATGAGATTTCACAGCATATTTATCTCAGTTTTTTTTTCCACATAGGTTTACTCTTTACAAACATATATATCATGCTTATGAGTCTCCAAGGACCTAAATGGAGGCCCAGACTGGTGTTTGGTCACCTTTATTGCTCTACTGTGTGTGTGTGTGTGTGTGTGTGTGTGTGTGTGTGTGTGTGTGTGTGTGTGTGTGTGTGTGTGTGTGTGTGTAAAGGACAGAAATTCCCTATATGAGGGGGTAGGTTCCCATTCCCTTCTTTGCAACCCCCTAACTCCCATGCTTCAAACCCTACTGTGATTCCATTGACCCTCTTCCTTCTTGTGCCCCTGAGGCTGCTCTTATTGTACTGCGAGGGGCTTTAGTGCTTCCTCCACCCTGTTTGTGCTGCAGGAAACAGGGGAATTAAAACAAGCTGTTGAAACAGCACTTTCGTGGGAGCACAAGTCAGGACCCCCAAGATGGCCCTTCTCATACAGTATATGTGGGAACTCCAACCGCAAAAGTCTGTTGATAAGCAGGAAGAAGTCTGTGTCTCATATATTTGCTAGGTCCTAAAAATAGATTTTAAGTCCAATATAGACAAATGGGCAAATCATAATACCTGACAACAGCAGATGCAGCACATGTAAAGGAGAATTTGGTACTGTGAACCAAGTGTGGCAAAATATATTACTACACCTACACACAAAACTGGGATTTACCATTTATCATATAGTGCCTGTTTTATTTTCATAGTATATTTGAAGGCATGTTTTTGTCAAAATGCAATGTCAAAGTACATGTGCATTGGGCATGAGGTTAAGGAAAATAAATTAACTGGCATCTACTAGTTTCAATCACAGACATTTTCCTAGTAATTACGTCCCATAAGGGAGCCAATAGTGCAATTAGGGGTTAGTACAGAGCAGAGTGTGGACCACATCTGGGCTCCCTCAGGGACTTCGAGTCTCAACATGTTCACCAAAGTGTGAGAACCTCAGCCGCTAAGCACACCTAAAGACACAGAGCTGCTCCAAATACAGGATCACATCATGATTTTACATGACGTGTTGTACAACTAATTACAGAGTTTCATTTTAAAAATTGTTAGATCTTTTTCCAAATTTCACACATATTTATAAAATTTTACTGGCACAGCAGAGACACTGTCTTATTTTCATGGCTATGTAAGCAGGATGCCATGGCACGATGAGAAGCCTCTAAGATATGGGATCTCATGACACATGGTGCAGTTATCACAGGACTGAAAAATTCAAACAGTCCAAATCTTCCTTTTTTCTGTAAAGCAGCGCGAGCCCATTTCAGACCAAACAGCCCAGCAAGAGCCTTTGCTGATGGTGTAATTACCAAGGAAACATGTGAGCTGCTCCAACACCGGCTGAGGAATTCAAGATTTTCTGAGCCATTTCCGGTAAAGCTGAAGGATATTAAAACTTAGTTTGAAAGTCAAGCATTCCAAATATAAATGGTAAAATACAAGTGATGGCTCTCTACAGACCATTTCCACATCATCCCCTCATTTCCATAAAATTTTGTTGTTTGTGGAAGAAATGTGAAGAGCCAATTAGGTGACTTCTGTTTTCACTGGTGAGGCCTATAGTTGCTACTCCCTATCCTGTAATCTACTGTTGACCCTACCTTCCACAATTGTTCGGCTGGGAGTCAGAGCCGCATCCCAGGAAAGTGTGACAGGGGCATTACTTCTCCATATTCACACCACCTCCCCACCAGGCTTTGGAAGTGGAGGGCTTGCAGGGCCTGACAGCTGCTCCTAAATTAGAGAGTACAAGACAACACAACACGACCCTGGAATGTCTGGATTGTCTAGATTGCCTTTCTCTTCCAAAGAGGCCTGGGAAGATGACTGCAAGTTTTGCCAGGATGCTGGATAATCCAGTACAACATAGCTATGGATAATATCTTCTTGACCTCATAACATGCCTTTAGAAATGCCAGGTGGCTTAGAAAAATTAGGGGGCTGCATGCTGTATGCAGGCGATGAATATTGGAAGATAACTAAATAGCATGAACAGAGGAATCGTACATGTTATTTGTGACAGGCTGATGGTGTCTGACCCAGGCCCAATAATCAGGTCAGCCTGAGGTGAAACCTCCTCTGTCAAGCATTATCACACTGCCTTCATTTGTTGCTGGGGAGACAGTGACCAGGTCATTGGGGTTAGTGTGGCCAGAAGCATAGTTGTAAAATTGCCCAGACAATAAAGCCAGCCTCAGTAATGATATAGTTGCCCGTCAGGAGAGATTTGCACTACAGAGTTGGGATCCACTTAGTAACACTGCCTAAAGCTACAGGACACCAGGTGGTAAAGGGTTTCAGGACAGCAAAACATTTGTCATGGAATTGATAGAAATGCCATGAGAGCGGAACTGGAGATGGAGGAACAAACTTGACTGAATGCAGTGGAGGATGAGTGGGTCAAAATGGAGTGGGACAAAAAATGGAGGAAGATAGAATAAAGAAGTGGATTGAGGAGTAGTGTCTGGACAAACAGTTGATGCAGTTGTAGAAGATGAGTAGGAAGGAAGAACAGCGGGAACGGCAGCACCAAAAGGAAAAGATGAAACATTCACAGAAGCTTCCAGATAATGAGAAGGATGTTGGCTCCAGCTGTCATGCTGATTTTCTCCTCCCCCTGCCACAGACCAGCATGTTGTTTTTCTTCAATATGTTTTAATAAAAGTGGAATTACTACAAGCCCTCTTTTCTCCTCTGGCCCTGGATGGTGTGGTGTGGAATGTCTACTGCTATCAGCCACTCCTTTCACCCACTCTGAACCACAACCCAGACTGAAAAGGGCTACGACTTCTCTCAAACTTGACAGCAAAAGAATAAGAGTAACATGATAATAATAACTAGAATTAAAAATCATAATATTAATCCTAATATGTGTAAAAGAAAATAAATTAAAAAAAGGATGATTTTAATCTACAGATGCATTTCAGATGTCTATCTCAATAAAGCAAACTTTAAAAGGATGTGACAATAATGTCTCAATAGAATATTATTATTATTCTATCACAGCAGTTATGTATGGTGTGTTTAAAAGAAACTACAAACAGCACTCGCAGCACTTAAGCCATATTGACCCCAGACACTTCACTGCCCCGTCTTATTTTAGTACTACCTTTCTTATCTTTCAAGTGTGCCCCTAAGCCAGGCACAGAATGAGGAAGGAATGTGCATGCACCTTTCAAACTGTGTTCACTAACCCTTCCATTTCTAAAATTCACCGCCTATCTTGACTTGATGCTTGCTTTCACTCCCTAGGAATACCACAGTGTATAGGTGGCCACTTTTAATAACGTTCAGCAGCTGTTCAGCAGTGTGTGAGTGTGAAATCTTTCATTGGATCTAATTTTGCTCCCCAACCAACCCAATGTGACGATGATGGGAGTTATAACCACACATGTAATCTCACACCACTTCAGAAGACTTGGATGAAAAGGGCCAGGGGCTTCCACCATGGACTGGTGATCAGAGACTGTTTGGCTGACAAAGCTAGCAGCCCTGTTAATTTTGGCAGCAAGTCAGTTGCTGGGTGAATTAGCAATTTCAAGTCATATGTAAATAAATGGGCATTATCCATACAAAAAGCCATGACATCATCGTGTCAACCATGATGAACCAGGTAAACTCATAAAATCAAAGAACTACATTTTAGTCTCGAAACCTTGGACAACACAGGAGTAGAAGTGATGCCAGTAGCATTTCTGAGTGTATGTGAAGATTGAATGGATTTAGTAAAAATACTTGTTTCAGGCTATTGTGTGTGCAGTGTGTGATAGATGGTATATAGAGTTGGGGGGAGCAAGGTGCAGGAGGGTAAGAAGGTACTTGCTAAGTATCCCATTCTGGTTCTATCTGGTAGTAATTATACCTTAGTGGTATACTAGAAATGTTACTCACTGGCTGCTGTTTTCATTGCACACTAGCCAGGTTTAGCGTTTTCCCCCTGTTCTTTTCTTAAGGAAGATCCTGGCTCAGGCAGGCTCTGCCGCAACATGAAAAGGCACAGGTGGGGCTGCGGGTGCAGCCTCTTTCACCTCAGTGTGTAAGTGTGGGAACCACTCGGCTGCCAGTAGTGCATGAGTAACAAGCATCCTGAGGGAGTGTGGCGTAATCTCTTCTAACGCTCTAGTCTCTGCTCTCTCTGTCACTCCAGGAACACACACGTTAACTCAGAAGACTGAGTACACTCACCCATTTAGCGCACTCAACACACATTTGCAAACAGCAATCTTCAAATGAAAGCTCATTCTGAAATCACATATACACAGACATATTTGTAGTATAAACAAAGTCTCAACGTGGTAAATATTACCTTGTAGTGATTCCATTGTTGGAAAAAAATGATTGAGCTTTGATGAAGAAGCCTGCGTGATGAACTGGCTGGACAAATATGTTTAATAAATTTGGTGCTTGGTTTGGTTTAAGCCTCTTCAAAGGAGAAAATGATACCACACAGAGTTGAAATACATTCTATCAAGAAAGCGGTGGATAATACAGCACACGTCAGTAATTTAACTTCCTATCACCCACCGCCAGCTTGGACAGGCTCCAACTCCAAACACCAGCGTCCTGTATCTCTGCAAACACCAAAGAGGCCTGAGATAATGGATAGATGGAATCACACATATGATGTGTGATTAAAAATAAATAGATAATAAATCAGCAGTTGACCACAGAATGTTCTTATACCTTAATGTCTCCTTCTAGATAACAAAGATCTTTAAATTTCCACATGGAAAAATTTTTTATTTTTATTTTTTATTTTATTTTATTTTTTTGCATGAAAAATGAAAACTTTTTTTTTTTAAATAATGGTTGTTAGGCTTTGGCTTCATTCCATACTAATTTCCTTTGGGGGGAGAGTATTAAAACATTACGTGAAAACAACTAAACAGCCACCTGCTTTGACAAAACTGTTTAAATGGTAGTTAAGGACTCAGACAGAAATAGCTGATGCTTCCTTAAATTAAGTGACATTCACAAAACCATGTGCCCAAGTAAATTATCAATTCTTTTTTTTTTTCCAGAAACTGATCAGATTACATTGATTATGAAATATGGTGTCGCCAGTTTGTGAAGGGATGTAAAAGAATGAATATATATTGCTGTTCTAATACAGATTTTATAGAGCTGTGTTTGTAGGGTGACTGGGGGCAGTGGGCTGGCAGCTGTTGCTGCTGTGCAGGGGCCCTCAGGTCTCGGCCTACTCCTAATGGCCAGACCAGCTGTCGGAGTTCTGTCTGTAGGGGCGCGGGGCTTCAGGAGGCGGGGAGGGCATGAGAACTTCCACCCCCCTGTCCTGGGGGGCGGGTCCCCGCCTTGTCTGCCCTCCTCTGAAAGGAGGTGATTGATGGCGCAGGGTTGACACCATGCTTCCCCAACAATTGACTCAGGAGGGATAGAGGATGAACAGAGACCAGGGGACCCCTCCACGTCTTTCTCATCTGGTTTTCAGAGGCTAATGTGGGATCAGTTGCAGTTATAATTCAGTCATTTTTCTCAATATGTCTTTTATTTGACATATTTGTCGCAGCATATGCCACACGAAACACTTTTCAAGGCTGTCACTGCGTCGACTCTACATATAAACTAAGGTTATTTTCTGCTTTATTTCTCAGATTACATGGATTTGAACATGGTTTTGTAAAATGGCTGAAATGACCCTCTGCCTTTCTTTAAGATAATCCCACTTGTTGCAGCAGGCCTTCAGTGCCCTCTTCCTTACACCAGTTCAATAAATCCTGACAACAGAGTGAAGATTCATGGTGGACAGTGCTCTGGTCGTGTGTGTCAGGTCATCAGTGAGTATCAGCCCAAAGTCCCGGCACCAGGGTCTGCTAATACAGACCTGACCTTTTGCACCAAACCCCAGGATCGTCCCTGGATCCCTTTCAGCAAGTCCCCACCACCTCCGTTCTTCTTTAAGATTTACAGCCTCACGGAGGGAGAAAGGATCTGGAAGAGGGGGGTGAAGCTAGGGGAAGAGGGGACACTGTCCAGCAGCTGTTCGTAGTGGTCTTAAGTAGCTATTTCACACGGAAGCACAGTCACAGCTCTCTGAATTCCTCCAGCTGGTCAGTCTCCAGCGCTGTCTCAAATGCATTCCTTCACCAATATCTACTGCACACTGCTGTGTGGATGCCGGTGCCTACAGAGACAGGAGAGGGACAAAACCTCTCTTATCATGATTAGTGGCAAAGAATCTTGATCTTACCGATATTATTCAGATAAATCCTGTAGGTTCTCTGTGTCTTGTCCCACTGCCTTCTGGGACTCCAATTTTACAAAGAAACATGTGTTTCAGAGAACAAAAGACTACCATGAGTAAAAATTCTCTTTCCTTCTTTCTGTCTGTCCCCGTTCTCTGCAGAAACACGACATGTGTACACATACAGGATTTAATAGCCGTTTAGAGAGCTTGTGTGAAAGTCAAACACTTTTTCCCACAATCCAGAGAAAGATCCATCATTGAC
>VUQJ01044214.1:16262-21262 GCA_015108635.1 Andinoacara biseriatus
CAAAAGTGACAAGGAGAAAAAATATATATTCAGTGATGTAATTATGATAATTATACATATCCCTGCAACACTGATGTGGATAAGCAGTTAAGATAATGGATGGATGGCTGAATCATAAATATAAGTACATAAATCCTAGAGAAAATGCAAAACTGTTCAAAAAAAATTTACAGTGCCAGTGACTCCAGACCTCTATAAATAATGATTTACTTCAAATGTTAATTATTGACACTACTTCTTTATTTGTTTGTTAACTGAGCAATTTATGTTTATTTAATATTAATTTAATAGGCATCTGACATAAGTCTATGTCACAATGTTGTACTGCAGAGGTATTTTTTGTCCATTCTGAACATACATTGAATTGGAGGGGTTTGAACTCTTGGTAGCACAAAAGATTTTAGAGTTAAGGAAAATTTTTCAACTTTCATTATTTTTGCAAATTTTACAGACTGAGCAAATAAGCAAGAAAAAAATAGTGGTAAACATTGCTGCATTTTTAAAGGCATCATATATTATATTCAAAGATTCTAGCATAATTCAGGAGTTCCTAACAAGCTCCGTGTTTTAATATCTGTTGTGCAACACTTGACTGACGTAAAGCGGCAGAATTCTCCTCAGAGAAACCCCAGAAGCGCTCAACATCTCAGCATAATGGAATGACAGCTCATGTGAGCAGATCGAGGGGGATGAAAAGAAGGTGAAATGGCTTGTTTAACCAACAGAGAGCAAGAAACTGCAGGGGGGTTCGGTTCAGTAACTTCATGCTTGCAAAAAGCAGGAAGGAGACAGGAAACTATGTGATCACCCTTTTGCTCTAAACACTGTTGTGTATGTACAAGGAACACAGACAGCAGGTTGCAGGTAAAGCATTCAGGCTTCACATTGATATGGTTCTGAAACATGTTAATTCCAGATACAGCAAATAATTTAGTCCTGGGCAGATTAACATTGGACAACTGGTGAATGTACTGTATACGCCTCCGACATGGTTTTTCTCCACATGGTGCAAAGTTTTATTTATCACACAGTTCAGTTCAGTTAGCAGTTCTTCATTCAGCTTCTTCATTCAGAGGGTGCAATATTTTCTGTATAATTACCATTTAAGTTGGTAATTTGGTGGTCACCACTCCACTGATATATTAAGTGAAATCTTTATGCATTATATTCATATAATTAAGTAAAGTGAAGCAATTCAACACTTAAATCATTCTGACATGTGGTGAAAGCATACAAAACACAACAGATGGATGCAGCCACTGTGATGTCGGGCAGGTTTGCAAATCACAGTTTTGAATCCTTAATTCTAGGAATGTGACCGTCACCATTTCAGCTTCAGAAAGTGGTCGGGGTGATACTGCAACACGTGGATGGTTTCTGGGTAGTTAGCTGCTAAAGCTAGTTGCCTAGTTAGGATGGTTTTAAAAGAGATTTAAAACAAGAAGCACGCTGAGAGTGCAAACCTCCACCAAGACAGCTCTGGGCAGTATTTACCTTTTTTTTTAACATACTTTAAGAAGTTTGAAGTGCAGTAAAAATCAGATACGGGCAGCATGACAGATGTTTACTTACAAATAGGTAATGGATCAAAGCTGTTGATTTGTACATAACTGGAAATGAACAACTTGAGCTTATGATATATTATATAACGGTATATTTCTAACTAACCAGGCAGCTCATTCTCTTTCTCTCTACAATACTCTCTTTAAAGTTATAATACATTTTGGGGTCAACCTGAAAAAAGTGAGATGTGAAATGTAAAAATGAGGTCTAAAAGTCAAATATGACATGATATTTGGATGCAAATTGTGATATTTAGAATCCCCAAATACCAGCATAATTTCCTAAATGAATGGCAATAAACACAAAGACAGTAGAATTTCAAGCAGAATTTAAAGATAAAAGACTTTATGAAAGTTTGACCTTATGTGACCTGGAAGAAGAGTTCAGAGGTTCAAAGTAACATGATATTTAAAATCCCCATATATAATTTCCTATATATTGTCAGTACAAACAATGGCAGTAAGAAACATAGCTGTAAATACCTCTAAATGGCAATATTATCGTCTTGATCTTCAGATCAATCTATCAACCTTGAGGTCACAGGTCAAATGTGATATATTTGAAATCTTTATATAGTACTTTCTATATATTGACAATAAAACCACAATTGTAAGCATCATATTTTTAAGGCTTTTTATCAATTTTTGACTAATAAATCCTTAAGATGACCTTGAAGACCTTGGTGGAGGCATGCCAAATTTTAATGGACTGTTGGCACAGCCCCACTCTACGCTTCTACCTACAAAGTTTTGTCAGAATTCATTCCAAACTTTTCAAGCTATTGTGTTTAAAGACATGCAAACACTACCAAAAACATAACCTCGTTGGCAGAGGTAATAAGATCTAGGCTACTTACCAGAGAGAACTGGACATTCAGCTATAAAGCTGTCCATTTTAACCTAAGACAGCATAAAAGATGGGCGTGGCTTAAAAAGTTAAAACAATGCAAGAGTGCTTTAAATCTACATTCTTTTTAAAGGCCACCACGGGGCAATAGCTGTGATTGTAAAAAGATCCTGGCATCCATGAGAAAATGCCCATCTGCCAGTATCTCTGTAAACACTTTGCTGCTGACTTTATGGTGTCAGTCGCTACCAGCTTGATATGGTAGCGACAGTTTCACAGTCAGATCCACCCCTCGTCATCAAATCCTGTTTCAAAATGCCAAGATGTCGACAGCGCAAATGGTCCTCCCGTGGCTTCAAAATGGAACTTCACAAATCAATGAGTGGCATCCATTTTTATACTGTCTATGATTTTAACATGAGAGTGTAGAAAATTAACTCACTTCTGGGGCCAGCTTCGAGTGAACGCTCAGGGAAGTGTCGTTTTCTGTATTACTGCTTTGGCGTTTTTCAGTCCAATGTTACGCAGTGTTAGCAATTTGGTGTCCAGTGAAAGGGTTACTGAAAGGCATTTTTAGAAGAGGGAACCTTAAAGTTCCAGAAGAAAGTTCCCAGAAATACATCCCTTATCTGAACTTACTAAAAAGACCACAATTTGTTACTGCTGCAAAAAATATGGAAATTGCTATAATTAAATTTAATAAAGATAAAAAGATTTTTAGTTTAGTTTAGTTTAGTTTAGTTTACATTATTGCCAAAAGTATTCGCTCGTCTGCCTTCACACACACATATGAATTTGAGTGACATCCCATTCTTAATCCATTGGATTTAATATGATGTTGGTCCATCTTTTGCAGCTCTAACAGCTTCAACTCTTTTGGGGAGGCTTTCCACAAGGTTTAGGAGTGTTTGTGTGATTTTTTTTAACCCTTCTTCCTGAAGCACATTTGTGAGGTCAGACACTGATGTTGGACGAGAAGGCCTGGCTCACAGTCTCCGCTCTAATTCATCCCAAAGGTGTTCTAGCAGGTTGAGGTCAGAACTCTGTACAGACCAGTCATTTTCTTTTTTTTTGTGTTTGATATATTTATTGAAAATTTTACATTATAAAAGCTTTTTACAAAGATATAAGTGTACAAGAAATGCCCATTGAGAGAAGAAAAAAAGTATGGAAATATCAAAAACAAAAAACAAAAAAAACAGCAAAAAAACACCCCCTGATAATGAACAAACCCAGTCCTCGCTGTCATTTATTATTATCAGTATTATTCAAAGAGTGTAGAACAGTATATACTGATGGATAAAACCAGATCAATCAGTATAGCTAGAAAAGAAAAAAAAAGAGAAAAAGAAAAAAAAACCCTATTACTGAACCTGTGTTGAAGGTTGATTAAAGAAAAGAAGAAAGGATTTCCAAGTCTGGTAAAATTTTCTTTCTGAGTCTCTCATTGCACATTTTCTCCAGTTTTAAAGTAGCTAACACCCTAATCCAGTGTGTTACTGTGGGTGGGGCAGCATCCTTCCACCCCAGAAGGATCAGACGGCGTGCCAACAAAGTTGAAAAGGTGATCACCTTGTGTCCCCTAGCAGGTAATATCAAACCCTCAGGAACAACCCCAAAAAGGAACACAGTTGGATTTAAGTTCAGTTTAATGGCAAGAACAGCAGAAAGGGCTTTCCAAACACCTCCCCAAAATTCTTGTATTTTAGGACAGACCCAAAACATGTGAATCAGAGTGGCTTCCACAGATTTACATCTATCACAGGTTGGGTCTATTTCTGGATACATCTTAGCCAATTTAGATTTATGAAGGTGCATCCGGTGAACAACTTTAAATTGAATAAGGGAGTGTCTTGCACACATTGAAGAGGAGTGGATTCTTTTTAATACTTTAGCCCAAACTGTCTCACTGATTGTGGTTTGCAAGTCTTGTTCCCAAGCTAATTTTACTGCAGGGGTGGGAGGAAGATGCAAATGGGAAATCAGTCTCAAAATGGCAGAAATCGCTCTTTTCTTAGTTGGGTTGAATGATATCAGTTCATCAATTATATTGTTATCTGGTTCATCTGGGAACCCTGAAACGGAACGTGAAACATAATGCCTAACTTGTAGGTACCTAAAAAAATGCGAAGTGGGGAGGTTAAATTTAGAAGACAACTGTGCAAAAGAGGCAAACTTCTCTTCAATAAAAGGCCAGTCAATTTCTTCCGCACCAAACTCTCTCATCCATGTCTTTATGGACCTGCTTTGTGCACTGGTGTGCAGTCATGTTGGAACAGGAATTGGCCATCCCCAAACTGTTACCACAAAGTTGGGAGCATGAAATTGTCGAAAATGTCCTGGTATGCTGAAGCATTAAGAATTCCTTTTCACTGGCCCAATGCAGTCAGACAAGTACCGTTCTCCTGACAATTGCCAAACTCAGACTCATCCATAAAATTGCCAGATGGAGAAGCATAATTCGTTACTCCAGAGAACACGTCTCCACTGCTCTAAAGTCCAGTAGTGACGTGCTTTACACCACTGTTTTTTGCATTGTGCTTGGTAATGTAAGGCTTGGATGCAGCTGCTCGGCCATGGAAACCAGTTCC